>VOPJ01013847.1:38176-52842 GCA_014673585.1 Semibalanus balanoides
GGGGGTTTCTGGAAAAGAGTCCTAAAAGAGTCCTAAAACCGGAAAATCTGACCTTTGGTGACCACTGGTGACCTCAATTGTGACCTGATCCAAGAAAACACTGAAATACTTTCGATAGAGCTTGCCTAGAGCTATCTAATGCCGTTTTCCGCTTGTCGCTACGTTGCGTAGTTTTGGAGATCTCACGGGGTGGCGGAAATCACCCCCCTGCAGTTCGTGTTCGGCGCGAACCCCCTGCAGTGCGCGGGTTAAGCGACCCCTCCTGAGGGTTTTCTTGCATAACTGCTTACACATGCTGCTAATCGCGCTGATATTTTTAGTAGTTGAGTTTACAACAATTACCCAGGTAACAATTTGACGTTGTCGCAACGTTGTGACAAGGTTGCAACTCAACTTCACAACGTTGTGATATTGTAATTTTGTAGACTCCCAGGAACGTTGTCAAAACGTTTCCTTGTAACGCTCACAAGACGTTGAAACAACGTTGCTACAACGTTACTTTTGACAAGCATAGCTAACGTGACTTACGTAGTCGATCATTAATCTATGTAAGATGGTGAATATGCTCAATTTGAGATAATTGTACCACATTGCGAGCTGTTCTTTCCCAAGTTAGGTACTAGAACAAAGTTGTGACATCGTAACGATACAGCGTTGCTGTAACGTTTAACAGCGACTTTTATACAACTTTTTCTTTGCAACATTCACGACGTTAGTTCGCAACGTTGTTGAAAACGTAAAATTACAACTTGATTTTTTCACAACGTTGTTACAACGGTATCTGTTACCTGGGTATGTACGCATGCTAACTGATTTTTGTTTATCAAAGTTCGTCGAAAATTTTGGGAAATAATGACGTTCTAGTGACTTTAGTGACAAGTCAGCACGTGGAAAAGTGATAAATATTGGGACAATCGTAGAGAACAGAGTTTTACAGCAAATTGCATACAGAAAACGTCAAATATTACAAAATGACATGCGTTAAAAATGGAATCACAAATTTCCAAATTTGTGTTTTTGACCCCCAAAAATAGAAATTACTTACAAAATCAATATTTCCAAGATGTTAGAAACGGGAATATATGTTGAGAGTAAGAGTTAGTATTTTTGACCTTGATGCAAACAAATAACCACTTTTTGTAATCCTGAGACAAAACTGGTTTAGAGACATGTCTTTTTATTTACAATTATCAACGTCTAAGTTTGATGTTTTCTGATCGCTATTGTGGACGTGATCGGGTCGAGGCTGCTAATGCTAATCGCCCATAGCAATTTTAATCTATGGTGACGAATTCCGTGACCTAAGAGGTTTTAAACTAACCCACACATAAAAACCGATACATGGTCAGATAGTTAATTTAACGACCAACAACTTGACGCTAACCAAATAATTTTATTTTCATAACTTTAACCCGCGCACCGACGAGCCAACTTCGAACCGACGGGGGGCGCATAACCGCCCCCAGAGATCTCGAAAAATACGCAACGTAACGAGAAGCGGAAAACGGCGTGAGGTAGGCCGTGACGAGTACTATAGAAACTACAAGACTATTTTTTGATCAGGTCAATTTAGAGGTCACCAGAGGTCAAAACAGGTCAAATTTTCCCACATTTCGAGTAAATTGAGCATTGCTTCACATAATCCGAGCTAGCTCAGTAACTAACATAGCTAGGAGTGATCAGAAAAAAAACAACACTGCAATGCGCTTGAAACACTCTTTTGCCAACATGTCCTCAGATTTGTGATAGCGGTAATAGTTAAGGCTCCAGAGGTCAGCAAAAATCAAAATGCTTAATTTTACTGAAAACGTTTTTTGCTAATCACTTTATAAGCTCAAAAGATAGGGAAGCGATTTTGCCACCATCGTGTTTCTCACATCACGGCACATCGAATCATATATCGTATGATCTAGCTAGCTCAAACTAAAAAAATACCTGACCTGACCTGAGATCATGTCAATGTCAAGTCAAATTTTATGTCAATCGATGGAGGTCGACAAGAGAAACAGAATGGTGAAAACCACAGCACTCTACCTCACCTAGTATATGAGTTATTGTACAAAAAACATATGACCTGGGGGCACATTGGATTTGACCTTGGAGAGGTCACGGAATAAAAATACAAGATGCATTCTTCTGCTTAACTTCAAAATAGTGATAAGGATGAAAACTGACCACATTTAGTCAGGTTTTGTTCGATTGGTGCGCATTTCAACTTTCTCCCATAGCCTTATAATGGGAGGTCACAAAAATTGACATGACCTCAGGTCACCGATATAAAAAATCCGAGATACACAAACTGTAGATACCCGAGGCCTTATCACACACTGTGAGTTTCAAACTGTTTGGTTCACCAACTGTGGGCTTCGGCAAGATTGTCAAACTACAAAAACGTGACTTGAGGTCAGTCAGGTCATTTAATGTAAACTTGACAACGTGACCTTAAAAGTTTAGGAAGCAAAAAAAAACATTAAAGTGTGGCGTAAATTGATGCCCAAACAGCATATGCAAAATTTTGGCGGCGCATACCGCGCCGCCGGCTTTTCGCTAGTCTTGAAAAACCTGGGGGGCGGATATTCCGCCCCCCGTCGGTACGCGGGTTTGTGTTAAAAAAAAAAAAATAAAGACGAAAGGACATAGCAAAATCGCTATGGATTGGTGGTCGATTTCTGGGTTATTTACTTGGCCTGGAAGGTCACCCGTTGACCTTGAAACCTAACAATTAAGTACGTTAGATTCCTCTCATGACAGGCGCATGTGGTTTTTTACCGCGGTGCTCCTATGTTGCTTAGTTTGGAGTTAACAGGGTGGTCTTTTAGGACTAAGGTAAGAAAGGCGAAGGTATGAAAAGCTTCCGTAGGGAAGGGGTTAAAGGACACTGGCCTTCTTCCGATGCAATATCGGCAAAACATGCTAAAACATCTAAGGGACTAAATTTAGTTTGATCGTCCTCTTATGCTCACCAAAGCAGCGCAAATACAAAAAACTATAATTTATTTCATTATTTCATAATAATATAAAAACGGTTTGCGATTTTCACACACCACTAGATAATATGGCAGCGATTGAGGGCCAAATTCAGCGCAGTTCAGACCTTTCCGTATTTGTAAACAACACTGTACAGGGAGTACCAATCCTTTCCCTTATGCCTATTAATGAGCTTAATTCAGGCATAATAAGACATTTTCTGACATTGCAAATTTCGGACAGAATGCGTGAGCAAAAAATATCATCATTTTCCATATTTGCACAACGACTGCATTTTTGTTACGTTGTGGTTGTGCGGGACTCGTCAAATCAATTGGCTGGAAGAAAACTGAACTTTAAACGATGATATGGGCAGACTGGGCTAGAATTTTAAAAAAAAAAACGGACTTAATTGGATGCTTATAAAATCCCGATTGTTTGTAACATATCAAATTTTGTACTTTGAACAGACAGTTGAAAACTGTGGGTAAGTGGCGTGATTACAAATTAAATTGCATCTGCTTAAATCCGTCCGTCATATCACGTGCTTTGATTTCCGTGCGATAAATGCCATGTTTATTTTCCCGATGAACCGAACCCCCATATAAAAAATAAATGTATCAACCGAACTGCTCAAGGCTCAAGCTACGTCAGGAAACTTCGATCGCCTGAACTATTGCTAAATTGCGTCACGGCCAATCAGAGAGCAGAATGATAAATTACGTAAATACACCTAATTAGTTAAAATGGTGATGATTCAGATAAATTAATATTACATTGACAATACATACAATATTGTAAATTAATTCGCGTTCCATCAAATGCATAAAAACTGTGGGTTAGGTAACCTGCAACTAGTCCATTCCCCCTAATTTCATCCCTGGTTCAGCCTATGCCCCAAAATAAATTGTGATTCATGCAGATGATATTGCATGAAATTACCCACTGCAAAATAGCGTTCACGGTCACTTAGCACAATGCGTGTGAACTTAGTCAAACACATGCCCCAAAATCCGTCCCTGGAGTCACCCATGGAAAACCAAACATTTCAAAAATATTAAACGTGTACAAGGCATTGCTAAAACATCACCAAGTTTCAAGTTAATATCTTTTGCTATATTATTACACTTCCTGGATCCACAACTCACCCCTAATTTCATTCCTGGAGCCGCTCATAACATTGGCCCATGCGCCTGCGTCCCACCCCTGAAACTGCCTATGACACAAACTGTAATTGTTATCCATGCAGATTTATATGTATGTATTTATTAGGGCGTTTCCACAAGTGGCTATTACGGCCCAGTCAAAACATCAATCACACACATGAACATCTCCAGCATGACACTATAAACACAAATAACACTACTTGCGAATGAACTGCATGACACCTCAAACATGTTCAGCTATGAAAGCGCTGCAATAGCTGCGATCGCGAGACAGAGCCGGTCACATGTCGCGGCAGTCCATTCCAGGCCGCAGCGGCCATTCCAGGCCGCAGTGTACGGGAAGAGCCGCCGCGCGGCCGCCAGCCGAAAACTGGGCAACTCGAGGATAGATGTGCCCGCGGTGGTGGCGCGCGTCCTGCGCCCCGAATTACAGCGCTACGCGGGCGAAACATGTCGCGCAGCGTTTTGGGGGCATCTGTCACATGCAGACAGCGGTACACGTTCAGCGCATCCCGACGCACTGTCACATTCCTTATGCTAGGCCAGCCAAGCGCTCGAAGAGCGGGAGTTACATGGTCATAGCGGCGAAGGCCAGACACCAGTCGAGCTGCAAAGTGGAGGACGTGTTGCAACCTGTCCAAGTGACAGTTGGCGGCACCACCCCAGACCTATGAGCAGTACTGGAGGTGGGGAAGATTTGGGTCTGAACTAGGATTTTTAGAATTTCAGGGAAAGGTAGTGGCGAATTTTGTACAGGAATAACAGAATGGAATTGGTCTTACGAACGATGTAGGATATGTGTAGCTCCCAAGTCCCAGCTCAGGGTCGAGTCGAGGAGAACACCAAGCATTTTAATTTGCTTTTCTGGTCGAATATTGACGTCATTTACTCTAAGAACAAAGTCTGCTGTCTTGGTAAGTGAATTGCGAGTGCCAAGAACAATGAAGCTGGTTTTGTTGGAATTTATTTTGAGACTATTCAAACTAAACCAGCGTTGTAGATGCTGGATGTTTTCCTCAGCCCGCGACTTCAGCATCAGGAGGTCATCGTGATTGGAGGGTGCTGAGTCAAGGATTTGGGTGTCATCTGCATAAGATAGAAGGTGGCCATGTGGTAGGACGCGGGAGAGGTCATTAACAAAAATGAGGAAGATGATAGGGCCCACAATAGAACCCTGAGGGACCCCGTGGGTGAGGGGCAGAGCCGCTGCGGTACCTCCGCGGACGAGTTGAGAGCGACCTGTGAGGTAGCTTCTGAACCAGCAGGATGACACGCCATACAACTCGAGCTTGTTTAGAAGCAGATCGGGTGGCCAACACTGTCGAATGCCTTGCTCAGGTCTATCGACGTCAGACACGTGACGTCTCCGACATCGACCCTCCGAGCCGCCCACTCAACAACATCGAGAAGGGCATCTTCAGTGGAGTGGGATGGGCGGTATGCATATTGGGATAGGAAGAGGATTTTATGGTTTGTTATTAAGGTAAGAACTGAGCTGTGAGCACACAACTTTCTCGAGTATTTTAGATATGGCCGGAAGGATTGAAATTGGACGAAAGTTGCCCGGATTTAGAGGGTCGCCAGATTTGTGGATAGGGCTGACAACGGCAACTTTCCATGCATTGGGAAAGGTTAGGGTTGATATGGATGAGATGATAAGGTGAAGGATATGTGGGGCGATGTGGCAGGAAGGCAGCTCCGGATGGCGGACAGCGGCATGCCGTCGACACCGACAGCCCTCGACGCACTGAGTCGGCCGACGACACGCGTCAGCTCAGGCAACGTTACACAGGGCGGGGCGAAACCCGACGAACACACCATGTAGGGCCTCGGACCCATAACAGCGGAAGCTGTTTGTCGTGCGGACTGGGCAGCCTCAGCGGCCACGCGAGCGCCCACATCAGCAAAATGTCGATTGAGCTGATCAGCACTCAAGCTGGCTCCGTCAGCTGGTGACAGAGGTGTAGGGTTCTTCGGAGAGAAATCCGCACCGAACCGCTTCAGCCGTGCCCAGAAGCGCTTGGAGTCGTCTCGCAACAGCTCAGGCAGGTTGGTCCTAAGCGCACGGGTTAACAGCAGCTTGGCCCGGTTTCGCAGTTGCCAGTAGGTCTCCCGGTCGGCCACGGTACGGCAGGCGGCCCTCACACGGCGCGCCGCGTCACGCTCCGCCATGACGGCCCTAACCGCCCCGTTAGGACCGTCCAGATCACTAGCGGATCCAATGGGGGACGGCAGGGGCTTGAGCCCCCCATGCACAAAAAAATCAAATCCAATGAGTTTTCCAAACTTGTTGAAACTTTTTTAAATTTGGCACCCCAAACCGCTTGCAGCCCACGTTCTGGATCCGCTAGTAATGCAGATGATACTATACGAGATAGTCCACCGCTAAATAACGTTTTGAGTTACTGAACACAATGTGTGTGTATACTTGCCTCCCAAAATCCATTCCTGGAGTCGCCTATGGGCAACCCCCAAAAAGTTTATAAAAAATCCCACAAGATGTGCAAAGAATAGCAAAAAAGGTTCCCGGGTTTGAAATTATTATCTGTCATATTTCGATGCGGCCTGCGAGGGATGGCAACCTCGGTGGCCGGTCACCCGATCAGGTGACAACCTGCGGCCTACGAGGGATGGCGACCTCGGTGGCCGGTCACCCGATCAGGGTGCAACCTGCGGCCTAACGAGGATGGCGACCTCGGTGGCCTCTCGTGTCACCCGATATCATGGTGACAACCTGCGGTCCTACGAGGGATTGGCGACCTCGGTGGCCGCGTCATCCGAGATCAGGTGACAAACCTTGCGGCCTACGAGGGATGGGCGACCCTCTGTTGGCGGTCACCCGGATCAGGTGACAACCTGCGGCCTCGAGGGATGGCGACCTCGGTGGCCGGTCATCCGATGCAGGTCTAGCGAGGACGGTGACCTTGGTGACTGCGGTGGTTGCAAGATCAATGGAACGATCGAGTGTTAGCCGTTGTTCAAACTAGACCCCATTCATTAAAATATTTGTTTGTTTTGAAAGTGAGAACTCAGGAAATGAAGGCGCCAGCACGGCATTTTCCTGACAACAGCGCAACATGAATTGTAGCCAATACAGTCGGTCAGCTATTTGGGATGTCCAATCGAACTAAAAACAAAGTTTTTAAGTGCTCTTTAGCATTGGGAAAGAACGTTTAAAAACGGTCCGATCACTTCCCGACCCTAAACCTCAAAAGGGCGTTTTGCCAGTTATCTTTGTCACCAGTTTGTAGACTGGTGGACTGGTGGACGCTAGATTTCGCTCTCGGACGGCCAGCGCCGGCCGCCCATCGCCTGGTTAAGCTGAGCAGTGAACTCTTTGGAGACGCGCAGCGGTGCGGCCCTCTCCAGCGGCTGCTGCTGCTGCGGCTGCTGCTGCTGCTGCGGCTGCTGGAAGTGCAGCTGGTTGTACTGCGGGGGAGGAGCGCTGAACGGCTGCGGCAGCGGCCCCGGATGATGGTACCCCGACTGGTAACCGTACTCAGCGGACGGAGGGACGGGAGCGCGTCTCTTCCCGGTGCCGGTCTCCCTCTTCTCCGGATCGAAGCCGGGCGCGTCGGGCAGACTAGGAGCAGAGGCGACGGCGTCCAAGGGAGGGCCCGGCGGCGGCGGCGGCGCTTTGCGTACGGAGCGCATCCTGCGCGGCTGCTGCAGTTCGATGGGCTCCTCCAGCTCGGCACCAGACGACCCGCTCTCGCCGCCATCATGGGCCGAGCTGGACTGCCGCCTCGGCTTGGCCTTACTGGAACGGAGGACAGAAAGTCGGCTCAGTTCAGGCGGCTTCTCGTGCAATACAGAATGCGACGCAGTGGTGAGAATGCATATCCAGGGCATAAGACTACAACAATCAATCAACCTGGGAGATTTTCGCTCAGGGGGGGGGTTCAATGGAATTCAGGGGGACCCTCGAAGCCGATGGGGCGCCCACATATGTTAACAGTACAGAATATTGTAAAACAACGAAAAGTATGTTTTTGACAACGAAAAAAATACGTTTTTGGATTTTTGGGAGTCAAAAACTCTTAATTTCCAAAACTACGAGATATACTATAATTATAAGTATAATTCATTGTTTGTTAATTGTTTGTTTGTTTATTGGGGTTTTTGGGCGCGTCGACAACAAAGGTCTGTCATTTCCTTTCTTAGAGTGTTTTGCTTTTGCAACTTGCTTCAAAATTCGATTTTCTACAATTTGCATTGTTTTTCACCAAAAATGACATGACATGACGTGATTAAAACGTAATTAGGTATATCCAGGGGCACAGCCAGACCTTCACAAATAGTGGTGAGCCAGTATTGGTGCCCACTAAAAAAAGAACACCCCTGGATATGACAAACTCTATGGATTTCGGTAACTTTAATTCCATCAGCGCCGACTTCAATTTGTGAGGCCTCTATTTATTCATTTATGTTTTTTCTTCATTTTTTAATGAGCTGGCCGTTGGAACCAAGGACCCTCAGGACTCAGGACCCTCAGGACACATTTGTAGGAGCTTCAGTTAGCAAATTGACATCAGTCTTGGAACCAGCGACACCAATTTGATGATGATGATGATGATTGGGGTTTTAGGGTGCTCCGACAACGAAGGTCACATGGAGCTCGGACACCACTTTGGAATCAGCTATACTAACTTTTATTTTTCAGGCTCAAGATCTGGAGCTCTTAAATCAATTGCGCCGCGGAGCGGCGCGATTTTTGTAGTCTTATGCCCTAGATATGCATTCTCACCACTGCGTCGTATTCCGTATGGTGTGGACCTTTAAAAATGTTATTGTGCATTTACAAGTGCGGTCAAAAGTGTAAAGCTAGCTATTTTGCACAATCCTATAGGAAAGTAGCAAAATAACACATAAGCGCGTCGAGAGATGACACGATTTGTGAACCCGCATATAACATAATTTGTAATGAAATTGCGCTGCGGAACGGCGCGCAAATTTTGCATTTTATTTCCTGGACAACTGCATTCTTACTGTTGAAAGGCCCAGATTCTCTTCAGATCGTCTAGGGGCCCCTCGGATCCTTTAAACGCCTTTCCGACCTGTTCAGGGACTCATCTGGGATCCGCCAAAAGACATGATGTGGAGTGGAGGATAGGTATATATGCCTAATACTTGTCGCCTTGCCGACATACTCAGAAGGTCCTCCGACTTGCAATTGGACCCCTACATGATAACTAGGGGCCCATTCGGCATTTTCAGGGGCCCTTCTGACCCACCCAGGGACCCTTTCGGTCTGGTCAGGGACACCTCTGTCCTGCGCAGGGGCTCTTTAAACTTCCAAGGGGTATTTCCAGCCTGCTCAGGGGCCTTACGACCTGGCAAGAGACTGCACGCTGGCTGCTTTGTCGAACAGACTCAAGGGCGGATCCAGGGGGGCCAAAGGGGCCATGCCCCCCCCCCAAACCACCCAAAATCGGCGCAAATTGACACCTTTCCTGAGTTGTCTTAAAACTAAGCAACCTTTACTAGAGAAAGGTTTTGTTTTAAAATCAATTATTGATACATAAGCAAGCGAAATCGATGAGTTTTCAGAATTATTGCGATATTTTTTTGGATTTGCCCCCCCCAACCAAACTGTCAAAATCACACTTTCTGGATCTCGCTATGATTACAGACTCAATGGGCCCCGAGGCAAGCTGGAGAGGCCCCTGAACAGACTCTAATGGTCCCCTTGACAGGTTCGAGAGGCCCCTGGGTAGTTTTTTTGGGGCCCCGAGTGGGCTCAATGGGCTTTTTTGACATGCTTGAGAGGCCCCTGAGCAGGTTTTTAGGCCCCTCAGTGGGCTTAATGGGCCTCTGGATATGCGCGAGAGTCCTCTGGGCAGGTTTTTGGGCCCTTAAGTGGGCTCAATAGGTCCCTGGACATGCTCGAGAGGCCCCTGTGCATGGGGGACCTTGGTCGGTTCTGAGGAACCTTAACATGCACAAGAGTGACCCCCTTGCCTGGTTCGAGGGCTCCTCTGCGGCTTTTTAAGCCCATTTAGCTCATGCAAATGGTATCTGGGCGAATCTCGGCGGGCCCCTTGTGACTCGTAAGGGGGGAAATTTTTCCCCTTGCTCCCCCTGGCTGGGACACTCTGCAGATCAACAGGGCCCCTAAAGACTGGAAGAGGGCCCTCTACAGGTCAGCAGGGCCCTCTAAATGCCGACAGAGGCCCTCTAAAGATTGACAGGGTGATCTCAGATCAACAGGACCCTCTACAAGCCGACAGAGGGCTCTCTAAAGAATGGCAGAGGGCCCTCTACAATCGGCAGGGGCCCTCTAAAAACTGGCAGGGGGTTATCTGCAGATCGGCAGGGTCCTGTAAAAGCTGGCAGAGGGCCCCTTTCTCTCTACATTGGCTGGGGCCCTTGGTTATGTATTTACAAATACGTGCCCTTAACAGACAAGTAATTGCTGTTATTTATTCGTGTTAAAACTTTTGTTAGATTTGCTGGACGTCCTCTTCATTGCCACCCGTAAAGTCGTTTTGCGGCACCTGACACCATCCAAAACCACTTGGGCCTTCGGTTCCAGGGGCCCTCGCTTGGTCGTCAGAAGGCAAGGAACGTTAGCCCGGATTTCGCCCATGGGGAGGGGGTTGGGCGCTCAAAAGAGCCCTTCTCGGAGCGTTGAAAGGCCCCCAAAAACAAACAATATTCGGATTTGCCACTTAATTTTGTGATGCACCGATTTTTCTTCAACTTTTGATGATCTGGACTGGACCAGGACCTTCAGGGCTCTCGGAGAGACCCATGAACCAGGCACGTAGTCAGGATTTCGTCCAGGGAAGGCGCCTCAAAAGGGTCTCTACCAGGCACGTAGCCAGGATTTTGCCCAGGGGGCCCTCGAGAGGGGCCATTCCCGAGCGTTGAAAGGGCCAGTAGAACGGATACAAAGGTCTGCTCCCTCCGTACTGGTAGGGTCCATTAAGGCATGTCCACGGGCCCTTCTGACCCGCCCAGGGGCCCTTTCTGTCTGGTCAGGGGCCCCTCTTACCTGCACAGGGGCCCTTTGAATTTCTCAGGGGCCCTTTGGTCTGACTAAGGGTCTTCCAGCCTGATCAGGGGCCCTTTCGACCTGGTAAGGAACTGCGCTAGCTGTTTTTTGTCATGCCGACATGCTCAGGGGCCCCTCTGACCTGCCCAGGGCCCCTACGACCTGTCCAGGGGCCCTCAGTGCTGGCTAGGGGCCCATTCGATGCGTTCAGGGGCCCTCTGACCCGCTCAGGGGCCCTCCGACCTCCCCAGTGCCCCCCCCCGACCTGCCCAGGAGTCCCTACGGCATTCCGAGGGTCCCTCTGTGCTGGCTAGGGGCCCATTCAACGTGTTCAGAATGACCTCTTGCCCGCTCAGGGGCCAGAGGTCTGCAACTTCCCCAGGGGGCCCTCCGTTTACTTTTTTAGGGTCAACGGAGGGACTTTTAACGGAATTTTAAAACGGACGGACTTTTAAAAAGGGGCACTTTTAAAAGGGAATATAGCACCTTTAACATTAGTCTTTAACTGAGATAGCCAGATTGTCGGGTGTACTGAGAAACCTCCAAATCTGAAATTTTTCCTCAAAACGACACCTAGTTGCTGAGTTACAACGCAAAAAACCGTTGGGCATATTTGGCAATATTTTAAAAGGGACAAATTTCGTGACGTTCGGCATACGTTATAAAGAGTTTACTTCCAACTGTGATTTCCACCGCAGTTCGTTTTTCGCTTAATTTCAACGGTATTTATACGGCCTTGATTTGAACCGTCCGCCCTATCCGCCACGGAAAAGTATAGATAGGGCTATATAGGGCCTTGGACTTGTCAATTTCGAAATGGGGTTGTAAGTTTTCCTTGTCCAGTTTTCATTTGGATTTTCCATTTGGAAAATAATGCAGACACTGATCTTTCAAAAGGTCTTCCACATCAACAACTTCCAACATCAATAGTTTCAATCAACTTCAAAAGTCACTGGTCTCGAATTGCAAGCCAGAGGTGGGCATCGTTACTTCAAAAATGTAATTTCGTTACTCGTTACTCCGTTACTTTTAAAAGTAGTTCCGTTACTCTTTACTCCGTTACTTTGACAGAAATGCAACGGAAGCTACTTTAAGGTTTAGTCCCGTTACTCCGTTACTTTAGTGTAGCCTTTACCAGTGAAGGTGTAGAAGCCACCTCCATCCCCTCTTTTTCGGGAAATAACTTTAAGTATTCTATCAACCGATTGCGACTAAACGATCAATACCTTATTTTAAAACAATTTGACACGTACTCTGAACAATTTCAAATTTCTTCTTGCCCATGACCAGCGGCCTAATGACCTGTTTCTCAAGGTCGTTTCAGACGCAACTGACGTCCCGTAGTATCGATGCTTGTAACTTTCAAATGTGTTTGTTGTTCAGGAACATATTATCATATGTTAACACGCGCACTGGAGAGGGGTATGCCACTAACACCCACTGGAGAGGGGGCACTTTAGTGCCCCCCCCCCGTGAGATCTCCGAAAGTATATGAGAGCTAGAACGTTCAAACTTATAGGGTAGGTAGGTGCTGTGATGCTGTGATCTACATTCTCTGAAATTGTGGTGACCTTAGGTCAATATCTTAAAGGGAATATAGCACCTTTATTAACATTAGTTTTTAACTGAGATAGCCAGATTGTCGGGTGTGCTGAGAAACCCCCAAATCCGATTTTTCCCTCCAAAGCGACCTAGTTGCGAGTTTCAACGGCAAAAACCGGTTGGTTTCATTATGTGGTCATATTTCAACGTCACAAATCCCGTGACGTTTTCGCATACGTCATCAGTAGTTACTCCACTGTGATTGCCACCGGCACTTCCTTTTTTGAACGTCCGCCCTTATTTCAGTTTAACCTTTGCGTCCGCCCCGACCGCCACCGACGGTCGGTCATCGCTCGGCACACTCTAGTGGTTCACGTATGCGTGCCCCACGTCCCTACCCGGCGCGACGCGAGCGCCGGTTTCGGACCCAGCCAAGTCGCGTTTCACGTACCGATGCACCCATCTTGCGGTTGCCGGCACAGCAGCTGTCCACTGGTGCTGGGCGCAAAGTTGCCCGTTCGATGCCTCCTTGTTGACGTCACAACTCGCTTTGGTGACGCAAAGATTGGTTGTGACTGTGACGTCCACATGTAAACATATTATATTTTTGAAATTAAAACAAATTTCTGACTTTTTTCGCAAAAATGAATGCCAGGACCGTAATCAGGG
The DNA here is from genome assembly GCA_014673585.1 of Semibalanus balanoides. Taxonomy (NCBI): domain Eukaryota; kingdom Metazoa; phylum Arthropoda; class Thecostraca; order Balanomorpha; family Balanidae; genus Semibalanus; species Semibalanus balanoides. The sequence goes on from VOPJ01013847.1 coordinate 51,518, forward strand.
CATTCTTCTCCATCATTCTACATACTTTTCCCCAAGGTGCTATATTCCCTTTAAAGGTCAAACGACGTCATGAAGGTCAAATCGGGCCAAATGTCACCTTTTTGAGGATTTGACCTCTGTGACGTCAACCACGTCAACTGCAATGTTGCCTGAAGTTCCGTTTGGGGATGAAAGAGCGACACTGGCTACCAAATTGGCGTTTGAATCGTCCCGAACTGATGTTTGTTCCGGAGATATCGCTTCGCCGACCTTCGATTTTCTGGTCGCCATTTTGGAATTTCAAATCGTAGTAACTCAAAAATTTACGACCGATTTCTGATTTACGTCCAAAACGATCCGCTATTGTGTTGCCCGTAAATGTCGCTCAAACACTACCGCACCTGCGCCGCTTCGTTCTTTAGATATTCACGAAAAAACATGTGGGAGGGGGCACAAAAGGTGCCCCCCTCCAGTGCGCGTTGTTAAAACAGCTTGAATTTATTGTTTCCACTGAAGTCTTGACCTCGGTTGACCATTTCAGAGGTCAATCGAAGTCACTGACCTGCAATGACCTGAGATGCCTTGTTTGGCCTCTGCGGAGTTTCGAAGGCATTTTGTGACGCAAATAAAAAATTGCAACCATTTTACATATTAGTAAGTTCTAATAGGGTCATTTTCTTATAAAGGTCAACAAAGGTCACTGACCTTAAATGACCTAAGATGAGATTCGTTCGGTAAGATATCGGTGCTGTATTCTACTCCTATTTTCCCATGGTTATTGGTGCCCGTCTTGTTTACACCGGCCCATTATCTCAACACAAAATTAAGAAAGTAACGGAGTAACCGACTTGATCATAAAGTAACGACTGTTACATGGTTCGTTACCTGTTTTGAAAAGAAACGAGATCGTTAATTCGTTACTGAAAAAAGTAGTTCCGTTAGTAACGGAGTAACGGAGTAACGGAAGTTGCCCACCACTGATTACAAGTCACCCATAGATACTACGTGATAAGACAAATTTATTAATGGGTGGCTGGTCAGTGTTCAAGCGATATATCAACAAATATGTGGCATTTTGAGGGGGTTGACTGACGAGAAGCTCGGTTTTCCCAGAAACATTATTGGCCATAACTTTGTGAGTTTCCCTTGGATTTCCATTTGAAAATAAGGTAATACTTCAGCCTGCACCGACTTTTAGGAGTGTTACCACCCATGTGAATTTGGGAGGTGCGTTGCTGAAGTATTTGTCGGTAATACTTCAGCAACGCACCTCCCAAATTCACCAAATTACACAATAGGCTAATTCACTCTGGTGTGGATATAGTTTTAAGTAACTATCTTTGTCA
>VOPJ01013848.1:0-39644 GCA_014673585.1 Semibalanus balanoides
CATTCCACTCCGTCAGCCAGTGCCCAGTCGAGCATCCGAGTGTGACACTGCACCTCAGTCCGGCACGTGCACCGCTGACGTTCCTCCGAGTGTGACCGGTCCTTCCCTCCATCCGACTGACATAGGTCAGGTTACCAGGCGTATCGAAGCAGCGCTGCTGTTGGTCTCTCGGCGCACATCTGCGGTGACGCCAGTACGGCGAAGCCGATGTATATTGATCTCGGTAGACTGAGGCGCACATTAGCAACAACACAGACGAATCACCACGACGATCAAAGACGAGGTCTTCGCGACTGTCATGGCAATGTTCCAAGAAGAATGTTCGACATGTCTGTGTCGTTGGGTGCCAGCTGGAGTCTCAGCTGAAGTCTTCAGCTGAAGCTGGAGTCATGCGGTTGCATGTGAACGGTATGCTGCTATAAAATGAATCGCGTCCTTTTACTGCGCCATTAACAAGAGCTCGACTGGGCTTCGCAAGGGTGCGGCCCGAGAATGCCTTTTGGGAAGAACAGAGATGTCTGGGCGCTTCCTGTGTGTGCTTGCAGGAATGTGAACTGCAGATGATAAGGAGAATTACTGTTGTCTGGGCATGCTGATGAGACTGGTTTTACAATTTGTTCGCTTGTTGGAGTGGTAGTTATTTAGCTAATGATCCCACAGAACAGTGGAGACATTTCGCTGATCTTAGGCACTTAATTTATTCTTTATTACGCTATTGTGCTTATCATGCATTTGCTTATTCGCTTACACCTAATGCTTCGATATGTGTTCATGATATGTAATGAGGCTTTATCTCATCGTATTAGCAAGGTGCACACGTTTCATAATCCCTATTAGCACAAGTGCAGGCCTGTTCAACAAGCCGGAGCTTTCCAGAGTCGCCATCGCGATGAATCTTCCTAAGTGATGTAATCGCGAGAGACCGCTCTGCTGAAGCTGGTCGTGTCAGTGCGCCATCTCCTCGGCAACACAGCTGCAGCTTTATCCAACACAGCCGCAGCTCTATCTGGGGCCATTTCGGAGCCGGAGCCGAACTCTCAGCCGACTGTATCGTGGCTGTGCCCGGGCCACCACGTCACCCGGCGAGACGGGGAGATGGGTGGCGGGCGGTCCTGGGGAGGGGCTGGCGGGCGGGCGGACGGTCCTGGTGGCCGTGGCTGACGGGCGGGCGGGCGACGGTCCTGGAAGCGGGGCGGGGCTGGTGTTCCTGGGGCGGGCCGTCCGCGGCGGTGCTGGCGGGCGGGCGGGTGGTCCCTTGGGGAGGGGAGGCCTGGCGGGCGGGCGGTTCCTGGGGCGGGGCTGGCGGGCGGTTGGGTTGGCCCTGGGGGCCTGCAGCCTGTCGGCGGGGCTGATTCCGGCGCTTGGCCTTGACCAGAGCGCCGCGGGTTTGATGGAATATCGTCTGGGCCGGGGACCGGGGCCGGGCGGGCCAGCCGTCGCTGCGCCGCCGCCGCCCGCGGACCATACGGCTTCCGTGTCTGCGTGCCCGCCGCCGGGGCAGCGCGTGCGAAAGCGTGCGCCGTGCGGTGGGCCGGGTGGCGGCCGACGGGCGGGGCTGCCTGACAGACCGGGCGGGGAATGTGATTTGGCGGCGTGCAGTCTGACCCGGGGCCGGAGCAGAGGCAAAAAACGTGCCAAACTGCCGCCACCTCTGCCGCCGCCCGGGCCGCCGCCGCCGCCGCCGCCGCGCCCCGCCGCCCCGCCCCGTCCCCGTCCCACCCCGCCACCGGCGGCGGCGGCGGCGGCCCCACCCAGCCCGTCTACTAAATTTCACGCGCCCACAGCAACACAACGGCGTTCGTCGCTACATTTGGTATGAAATACACGTGACTGACAAAAGCACGCCTCCTAGAAAGGAATTGGAGAGGGAATGTCGAATGTTCGCGCCATTGGTTTCGTAAGCGTCGGCGTGTCGAGGCTTCGAGGCGCACTTCCCAGACACGCCTTATGTGGCTATATGCATGTCTGGCGGCCGTTTCCGAAATCAATTGGCGGCGGGCTTGGCTGGGGGCACGGCCGAGCGGTGCCGATCGAGCGGGTACCGCGCTGGCGTAACCGGACCGACCAACCTGAATTAACGACTAACGGTGTTCTACGCTGCAGCACCGTGCCGGGCCGGCAAGCAACATGTCGTGTCTGTGCACGCGCAGTGATAGCTGCATCAGTCCTGCGCGGTGCAGCGGCCGGCCAGTCAGAGTGGCGCCCTGAGCGCCCGGGAAAGTCGAGCGACCCGCACCCGTAAGGAGCCGCCCAGTGTCGCCGCTGACTCAGGACGGTATTCCATTGTTGGCGCGCACCGAGTGCTCCGGCGCGGCGTATTTGCCCCCTCTCTGGAAAGGTTGCCCGGTGGTGGGCAGCGGTGTGACGCGGCCGGCGCCGTCTGCGATCAGTTTCTCTGCGGGGCTCCCGCCTCCACCGCTGGCCGCAAGAATGTTGGGGTTCAAATCGGCTGCGATTCGCGCACCGGCCCCGCCAGCGTGGGCCGCCAAAGTCATCGTCACTACAGGCACAATTAGCTGCCCCATAACGCGATACGGTGGCGGCGAAACCGGCCGGTGCGCGAATCGCAAGCCGATTTGACCCACATCTGCGGCCAGCGGTGGAGCGGGAGCCCCGCAGAGAAGACTGATCGCAGACCGGCGCCGGCCCGTCACACCGCTGCACCACCCGGCACCTTCCAGAGAGGGCAAGGATACGCCCGCGGGCCGAGCACTCGGTGCGCGCCCAACAATGGGAATACCGTCCTTGAGTCAGCGGCACAACTGGGCGCTCCTACGGGTGCGGGTCGCTCGACTTTCCCGGCCGCTCAGGCGCCACTCTGACTTGGCCGGCGCTGCAGCCGCGCATGACTGTGCACTTGCTATTCACTGGCGCTGTTGCACAGCACGACATGTTGCTTGCCGGGCCGGCACCGGTGCTGCAGCGTAGACACCGTGTCGTTAATTTCAGGTGTCGTCCGGTACGGGCAGCGCGGTACCCCTCGATCGGCGACCGGTCGGCGTGCCCCCAGCCAGCCCGCCCGCCAATTGAATATCGGAAACGGCCGCCCAGACATGCAATATAGCCCACATAGCGTGTTCTGGGAAAGTGCGCTCGAGCCTCGAAACGCCGACGCTTTTCGAAACCAATGGGGCGAACATTCGACATTCCTCTCCACCTTCTTAGGAGGCGTGGCTTTTGTCAGTCACGTGGTATTTCCATACAAATGTAGGCGACGAAGCGCCGTTGTTTGCTGTGGGCCCGCGTGAATTAGTGACGGGCTGGGTGGGCCGCCGCCGCCGCCCGTGGGCGGGTGGGACGGGACGGGGCTGGGGCGGGGGCGGCGGCGGCGGCGGCGGCGGCGGCCCGGGCGGCGCAGAGGTGGCGGCAGTGGCACGTTTTTGCCTCTGCTCGGCCCGGGTCAGACTGGCACGCCGCCAAATCACATCCCCGCCCGGTCTGTCAGCGCCAGCCCCGCCCGGCGGGCCGCCACCCGGCCCACGCACGGCGCACGCTTTCGCACGCGCTGCCCGCGGCGGCGGCACGGCAGAACACGGAAGCCGTGATGGTCCACCGGGCGGCGGCGGCGGCAGCGGCCGCTGGCCCGGCCCGGCCCCGGTCCCCGGCCCAGACGATATCCATCAAACCCGCGGCGCTCTGGTCAAGGCCGAGCGCCGAATCAGCCCGCCGACAGGCTGCAGGCCCCCAGGGCCACACCCAACCGCCCGCCAGCCCCGCCCCAAGGACCGCCCGCCGCCCCAGCCCTGCGTCGCCGTATCCGAATAGGCCGGTGCGGCGGTGCGCCCTCCCCAGGACCACCGCCCGCCCGCCAACACCGCCGCAGGACGGCCCGCCCAGGAACACGAGCCCGCCCCGCTCCAGGACCCGTCCGCCCGCTCAGCCCGTCAGCCACGCCTCCAGGAACCGTCCGCCCGCCGCCAGCCCTCCCCAGGACCGCCCGCCACCCATCTCCCGTCTCGCGGGTGATCGTGGTGGCCCGGCACAGCCACGATACAGTCGGCTGAGAGGTTCCGCTCCGGCTCCGAAAATGGCCCCAGATAGAGCTGGCGGCTGTGTTCGGATAAGCTGCACTGTTTGCCCGAGGAGATGGGCGCACTGAACACGACCAGCTTCAGCAGAGCGGTCTCTCGCGATTACATCCACTTAGGAAGATTCATCGCGATGCGAACTCTGGAAAGCTCCGGCTTGTTGAACAGGCCTGCACTTGTGCTAATAGGCTTTGAAACGTGTGCACCTTGCTAAATTACGATGAGAATAAGCCTCATACATATCATGAACACATATCGAAAGCATTAGGTGGTAAGCGGATAAAGCGAAATGCATGAATAAGCAACAATAGCGTAATAAAGAATAAATTAAGTGCCTAAGATCAGCGAAATGTCTCCACTGTTTCTGTGGGATCATTAGCTAAATAACTACCCTCCAACAAGCGAACAAATTGTAAAACCAGCCTCAATCAGCATGCCCCAAACAACAGTAATTCTCCTTATCATTGCAGTTCACATTCCTGCAAGCACACACAGAAGCGCCCAGACATCTCTGTTCTTCCAAAAAGGCCATTTCTCGCCGCACCCTGCGAAGGCCCATCCCGAGCTCTTGGGTTTAATGGCGCAGTAAAAGGACGCGATCATTTTTATAGCACATACCCGTTCACAATGCAACCGCATGACTTCATTGGCACCCATGGCACAGAAACATGTCGAACATTCCTTCTTGAAACATTTCCATGGCAGTCGCGGAAGACCTCGTCTTTGATCGTCGTGGTGATTTGTCTGTGTTGTTGCTAATGTGCGCCTCAGTCTTAACGCCAGATTCAATATAGATCGGCTTCGCCGTACTCGCCGTCACTGCAGATGTGCCGACTAGAGACCAACAGCGGCGCTGCTTAGATACGCCTGTAACCTGACCTATGTCAGTCGATGGAGGAAGGACCGGTCACACTCGAGGAACGTCAGCGGTAACACGTGCCGGCTGAGGTGCAGTGTCACACTCGGATGCTCGACTGGGCACTGGCTGACGGAGTGGAATGCTCTGACCAAAAACAGCATGTCAGCTCCAGGCTGTCATGGCGGCCAGGCGAGCCACTCCTCTCGGAAAAAAGTGCACACAAGTTGTCGTCTTGCGTGCAGTTTTTGCTTAATAACTCATTGATGGTGAAATTTCATAAGCAAAATGTTATAACATTTATTTGTGGCCGGTGTTTTATTCACTGGTTCTTTTATTATATTAAACCTCAGCGGGAACCTTATGTATTCCAGAGTAGAATAACCTTGAAGCTGATTCCTGAAACAAAATCCTCTTGTGTATTGTCTAATAAGGAGTGAATTTAAATATGTCCGATCAGTTTGATCAATAATGTATCCCATATATTCATAATGGAAAGTACATACCTATCATGTGAGTATCAGAAGTGCGACACCGTCACCGAGCGGTTTGAACAGCATCACGCCTAGCTGTTGCCTCTGCTGCCGCGGTACACGATAAATGAGCTGCGACAGCGATTGATTCGCGACAGACCTTATTAAGCCGCAGACAGGCTGCGATAGTCGGGAAACTGATGCCAGACAATGTAGTCCATCACATTTTTGCTGATCGAGATCACTCGATCGGCCGGACAAGACGTCCTGAAATGGCCCCCGGCCACCGAGCGGAACTGAGCTTGCATGCATTTCTCACATGGCTGGCTCGCCATTGGACGTGACTTGACCCTTCAGCGCCACAGCTTGTTTGGCCGAGTTGATTTCGGAGCGCCCCCCCCCCGTCGATGGCCCCTCCCCCGGCGCCGGCGGCCTCCCCGCCGCTCCGACGACCGATTAATATTCCCTCCAGCCGCCGATTTCGGCGCAGCGGACGGCGCGCAACAGCTACGCCACCTATGCCGACAAATCCAAACTGCAGATTCTTATAAGCGTGCCCTGCTCAGGCGGCCTCTGCGAACAATGCCGAACTGAAATGAGTGCGGCCTGGTCGGCAGGGGAGCAGGAACTCGGAGGGGACGCCGCCGCCAGTCACGGGCCGATCAAAGGCGGCTGACTGTGCAGTGAAAGGGTGCCGGTGTGCCGGCTGTATGTCCAGGTGCCGGCCCGATGACAGGGGCTGGACGTTAAATAGAGCGACCGCGGCAGTCGGCAGTGTCGGCCGCCTGCGGTGTTTGCACACACGGCAGCGTGCAGGGGCGGCGGAAGGTATTTTGGGATAGGGGGAAACCGTTGTTGACCGGGGGAGCGTTAGCGAAAAGTTGTTGGCCGGGGGAGGACGCTAGCGAAAGTTGTTGAGCGGGGTGGGGAAAGTCAGCGAAAAGCTTTTGAGCGGGGCGATGGAGCGTCTGTGAAAGCTTGTTGAACAGGGGAGAAGTAACACATAATGAGTACAACTGAACACTGAATTATAGTTGCTTGTCACTTGTCAAGGAAAATTGGGGTGATTATCCCCCTGGCTCAATAATGAGGGGCACGTCGCTCCCGCCCCGTGGCGGAGCCATGGTCAGAGGCCCCCTCAGGCCGACAGAGTCTCTCACACCTTGCGCTTTGCTATTGTTGTGAAATTCGTTTCGGAGTGAAATTCGTTTCGAGTCAGTTTGATCGGCTATGGAACCCCTCCGGTTATTGGGCCCTTCAAGGCTCAATAGCCGGAGGGGGGGCATTTCCCCATCCCCTCTCTGGATCCGCCGCTGAAAGAGTTAATCTCTTATGCGATGGTAAAGTTCAGAATGCAGGAGAGGCTGACCTGACCACCCAAGACGTCCTCTCATTGGTCAAACGACCGATTTGTTTAAAAAAAATCGACACGGGGATCTGTCTGGTTCCTCGGGAGTTCGGGACATCTCCCCATTGGCCAAGACCAGAAAGCAGGGGTGAAGGATCCTATTCAGTTGAGAGAGGGGTGCGGGGGCTGAAACCCCCAACTTGGACGAGGAAATGGGGGGGGGATTCGGGGTAAATCTATATTTTGTGGATTTGTATGATACCTTAAGCAATTATTCCCGGCTCAGCCCCCAAACTTTTATGGATAATCCCTCCAAAATTCCAGAAAATTGTAATATTATTTGACTTTATTTGACTAGTTACCGATATAAATATGGTAAGCTCATCTTGGTTCATTAAGTTAAATGAAAAAAAAAAACTTCGTAGGTATATGGTCGGTCATAATTAACTTATATATCCGACTGCCGTAATATGAGCTTTCGACGCGTGCATTTTGTATGCGAAAATAAATGTTTGCCCCCCCACGTCTTTCGATGACGGAATGCCCCCCACCCTCTGCCCCCGCTTTCGCCGCCACTGGCAGCATGGTGATAAGGAGGGCTCATCCGCTGCAGCCGCCACCGCCGCCGGCCGCCCCCGCCAGCGGCGGCGGCGGCGGGGGCGGCGCATGGCGTGCTATTTCGGCCGCCGATCATGACACGACGCGAGTGGTGTCGCGCGCGAGACGGTGGTGACGTCACGCGGCTCAAGCCGGTAATCGGCCGTCGACGCGGTGCGCCTTATTGTTTGCCGGTGGGGCTAAATCTGGAGACGGGCGGGACAGAGTCGGGTCTGGTCACCTTTAGCCGGGCGCCGGACAGACAGCTCAGCCTGCAGGTCATCGGACGGCCGGGGCCGCTCCGCCTGGCCACCCGGCGCGCCGACTGGGCCGGCGCCGACGCCCGTTTGTTGAACGGCTCGTAAATGGGGACAACGAGCACGGTGGCCCTGTTTGGAACGCCTCAATCAGCGCCCGCTGGCTATGATGTGCCGGCTAATAGGGTTACCGTGTTGCCGCATATCGCCGAGCTCTGGACGTCACTGCCGCCTCGAGCGGCCTCATCACAGCAACAAACCAGCACTTATCAGGGGCGCGCCGCTCGCCTGTCGACAGACATACCGGGCCATGGAGCTGCTGTGCTCGCATGAAGATGCACATTGTCTCAGAGCAAACATACAGCTATTTCACTCAACAGCGACGGCGCTATGATAACTTCAACTACGCCTTAAACAGACACTTGACCGCCCCGAACAAGGTTGCCCCACACATTAGTCATCGGCACACTGGAATCAGCACGGCGGGCATTATACGGCGCCATGCATTTCAGCTGCGGATGGTGGCGACTGGTGGTCAAACAGAGGTCGCGGGGACCGATCGCATCGGACTGCGATGCCGCGGCCGAAGCGGGTCGGCCTCCCTGGCGCGGTCGACATGCTGCAGACCCGGGGATGGACCGGCAGGCACGATGACACCGGGGATGGACTGGGTGGCACGACAACAATGCTGTCCACCTCTGAAGCACAAGCCTTCTGATCAGCTCAGACGAGATTGTTGCAGCGCTGAAAAGTTATTCACCACAGTTACTGTATGCTCGCGACTGTGTAGGTGAAGGGTGCAATGAGGCCCACGGAAAGACTTAAGCTGATCGGTAAGACTCAAACTGCTCGCCTTACACGTTTTTTGACTCTGTATGTCTGACCGGGCGTCCCAAGTCTTTCCATTTACCTTCCTTCGCACTTTCCGTGTTCCTTATACACTTACCAACCAATGTTTTTGGAATGCGTTGCGCCCACTTGGTGTTCGTTTGCACTCACTTAACACCTCGCGGACAGAAAGGATTCCCAGCACACGCCTTGTCCATCCCCGGCCTTCCTCCCCGGTCTGGTATGTCCCCTCTCCCGTCTTTAGGCCTCCGCTGGCGACCCGTCGGTCTGGTCTGTGCCGCCCTCCATGCCTCCGCGGTCGCCCCTCTCTGGGTCTGGTCGGACTAAGATTCACATGTCTGGTCTGTCCGCCTGCTGGGTCTGACGGACCTGGTCTGGTCTGGTCGGACCAAGACTCCCTGTCTTGTCTCTCCCCCCACCGAGTCTGACGCGTCTCTCCTCCTCTCGCCAACAGGCTCCAAATACAACCGCAGCCGACTGATGGAGTTCTACCGCGGCAACGAGACGCAGCTGGAGGAGCTGCGTGTGCGCTCCTCCTTCCTCTGGGTCGAGATGACGCTGCGGGAGGACATCCGCCACGGACTGCCGCACATGCGCCGTAGACGTCGACAGCGCAACCGGGTCACACTCTACGTGTTCCGCGTGCTGGAGGAGGGCGAACGCAGCGCAGCGGTGAGTTGGTTGGCCTCCGGTGGCGGTGCCGCGACGCGTCAGACGCTCCCAGGCTCTGCGGGTGCCCAGTCAGGTTATTTGAGGGCGTCTCCTGTGTGTGACCTCTGTGTGTGGTTGTATCGGTACACCACAGGACGAGGGACCACTGATCATGTGGGCGGGTGGGTTATTAGACGAGATTTGTCACACGATGAGCGTGTCAGTGGACGAGAATGGTTACCTAGGGGTGTGTTGACTACCGGATTGGTCACCGGGTGGGTGTGTCTCTAGAGAAGTCCCCCGGTGGGTTTATCAGTGGGCCGGACTGTTGAGCCGGTGGGTGTGTCTGGTGGAGTAGTCACCCGGTGGGTTTATCAGCGGGCCGGACTGTTGACCCGGGGGTGCCGGCTGACCACATACAACACAGACACCGCCGCTGTCGGGGAGTTGCGACCACGAGAGTGACGACCGGCCGTTGCGCCAGTAACGGCCCGTTACGGCCGCCCCACAGAACAGACAGTGTGACACTTGTGACAGTCGTGAAAGTTTAATGTCTCTTTAAGGCCGGGTGGCTGCACAGCAGCCAAGTGGAGCGGCTGCCGGCCACTTCATTTGCCTCGTTGACGGTGTCAGAGCAAATTACGGCCGACACGTCACATTAGCTGCAGGAGAGGTTGTCGGGTCGGCCGTCTGCCTCTGGTAGTCTATAGTAAGGCACGCGTAAATGGTCTCCCGGAACCAATTACATCACGATATGATCTGTCTCCGCCTCAGTTACTTTACCATATAACAGCGCCACAGCTAATCCATCGCGCAGCCTACACGACATTAAGTGCTTGATATTCGGCTGTATAAAATAACATTTATTTATAAAATAACTATGCATAGGTTATAACAATACAGCTATAAGTGATAATTGTATTAAAGTGAGTTGTACTTCGAATGAACCAGGCCGCATACATTAATAAGGCACAGATGCCTGCCCGTAGGCGAAAGCATCTGCATTTAGAATATGCTGATTTAGGTTTAGGATTGGTCGTCTGATGGCCTTTGGTGTGAGCCTCATAGTAGCCATGTATGCACTATCATTATAAAGTTCCAAAGAGCCAGAGCCGCCCTGGCCCTCAGCGACAGGGCCTATCAGTGCTGAGGGCCAGGAGATGCGTCAGATGGAGCTTTGTCGACCGCAGACGACAGGCCGCCGGCCAGACAGACGCTGTCTCGAACCACCAAACGCCAGAGGCCGCCGGACAGACAGCCGCTGACTCGAACCACCAAACGCCAGAGGGCGCCGGACAGGCGGCCGCGGACTCGAACCACCAAACGCCAGAGGGCGCCGGCCAGACAGCAGCTGTCTCGAACCACCACACGCCAGAGGGCGCCGGCCAGACAGAACCGCTCATCGAACCAACCAAAAACGCAGAGGCGCCGGACAGGGCGGGCCGCTGCATCGAACCACCACACGCAGAGGGCGCCGGCCAGACAGCCGCTGACTCGAAACTACCAAACGCCAGAGTCCCGGCCAGACAGGCCGCGACTCCGAACCACCAAACGCAGAGGCGCCGACAGGAGGTGGCGCTGTCTCGGAACCAACCAACGCCAGAGGGCGCGGCCAGACAGACGCGTCTCGAACCACCAAACGCCAGTGGGCGCCGGACAGGCGGCATCTAGCTTCAAATGTCACCGCCCGATCCGTCCTGTCGATCTGTCCGTCTGTCGTCTGTCCGCTGTCCGTCTTCCGTCTGTTCCGACATGTCCGTCTGTCCGTCTGCCGTCTGTTCCGTCTGTCCGTCTGTCCGTCTGGTCCGTGCTGTCCTCTGTCCGTCTGTCGCTGTCCGTCTGGTCCGTCTGTCCGGTGCCGGGCGCCGCGTTCACGTTACCGGGTCTCTGGATCGTGGTGCCGGTATATCCCGTGCTCTACTCCCAGAGGCACCAACCGCCTTCCGGCGGCCGAATCCGCTGGCCCAGACACCGTCTGGAGTCTTAGACGACCCTCTCGGTTGTGTGATGGGGCAGAAAACCAGACTGTCTCGCCTGGCCGGAAGTCTCGGATCCGACGCCCCGAGTCGCCAGCGGTCGCGGCGGGGGCGGGGGCGGGGGCGCCAGCGGAACTTCTCACTGCAGCCCCAGCTCGCGGAAGCGACGAGGCGGGCCGTTCGCCTGACCACCGCGGCGTGGCCTTCTTGTGCAGATTGCAGTTTGTTTTCGCCGTCTCAGCTATAGGACGAGCGAAATGCCATATCCCAAGCTAAGAAGGCTCCGGATCGGTTCAGCAATCATGCAGCGCTCGAATCTGCTGCGACTTCCGAGAGTGCCACGTGCCTCTGCGCCAAGAGCGCCGCCTTTGCCGCTGCCGGCCGCAGCTGGGGCTGCATTGAGAGTCGCTGCCGCCCCCGCCCCCGCCCCCGCCGCCGACCGCTGGCGGACTCGCGCGCGGATCCGAGACTCTCTGGCCAGGCGAGGACACGTCTGGTTTTCTGCCCCAGCACACAACCGAAGGGTCCGTCTTCAGACTCCAGACGTGTCTGGCCGCGGATCGCCGCCGGAAGCGTTGGTGGCTCTGGAGTTAGAGCCACGGGTAATCACCGGCACCACCGATCCCCAGAGCGCCCGGTACTGGACACGGCCCCGCCACCGGGACAGGACGACAGCACGGACAGACGGACAGACGACAGAACGGACAACGGACAGACGACAGACGGACAGACGACAGACGGACAGACGGACCAGACGGACACGGACAGACGGACAGACGGACAGACGGACAGACGGACAGACGGACAGACGGACAGACGGACGTGCGGTGACATTTGAAGCTCAGATGCCGCCTGTCCGGCGCCCACTGGCGTTTGGTGGTTCGAGACAGCGGCTGTCTGGCCGGCGCCCTCTGGCGTTTGGTGGTTCGAGTCAGCGGCTGTCTGGCCGGCGACCTCTGGCGTGTGGTGGTTCGAGACAGCTGCTGTCTGGCCGGCGCCCTCTGGCGTTTGGTGGTTCGAGACAGCTGCTGTCTGGCCGGCGCCCTCTGGCGTGTGGTGGTTCGAACAGCTGCTGCGCCGGCGACCTCTGGCGTTTGGTGGCTAACGGACCCCGGGCAGCGCGGCTGTTCTGGCCGGCGTGACCTACTTGGGGGTTTTGTTGGTCCTCAGGAGAAGCAGGCGGCTTGTCTGTCCCCGGCGAGCGAGCCTGTCGTCTGCTCACGGTCGCCAAAAGAAGCTCCATGGTACGCATACTCCACCTGGCGCTCAAGACCCACTCCATAGTTTCCACTGTACGCTAGGAGGCGAGGCAGGCTCCACTGCTCTTCGGAGCTCTATACAAATTGATAGTTGCATCATGGCTACTAGAGGCTCACACTTCACCAAAGGCCTCATCAGGACGTACCAATCCTAAACATCTCCATCGGCGACATACGTGATCATAAGACTGACACGAACCATCCCAAGGTTGATGCTCTCCCCCCGTACCCGGGGCAAGCATAACCTTATTTAATGTAATGCGGCCTGTTCATTCGAAGTACAACTCACTTCCTCATTAACTAGATTATCACTGGCTAGATAGCTGTATTGCCCATATAACCTAATGCATAGATTATGACGTTTAATACAGGAATAAAATGTGTGGATTTTGAATATACAGTTTCACACCGGCAAAATACCAGCACTTTTTATATAATGTCGTAAGATAGGCTCAGTACAGAAGGCTGCCCGGGATGATAGATCTAATAAGAGTGTTGAGCGTGTTATCATATGGGTCCTCAAAAGTGAAGCTAGAGGGCGAGAACAGATTCAAAGTTCGTACCTGGTGAAAATTGGGTATCCGGATGGTAGACCTATTTCTTACGTTCGGCCATCCTTAGTCTATAGGGATCTACCAGATGAGTAGCAGCCGACCACCGGCCAACCAACCTTTATCTCTCATAATGCGAAGCTAATGTGAACACGAGTTCTGGTGCACCGGCGCTATTTGCTCTGTACTACCAGTTTAATACTGAGGCAAAATGGAACACAGTAAGCGAGCAGCACGTACTCACACAATGGTATGCTGTTAGCTACCCTTTGTCACCTGGCTTAATGCAAGAGTACATTTAAAACTCTCACCACAGCCACGAAGGCAGTGTCACGCACTTTTCTGTTCTGTCGGATGACCATGGCCCCCGTAATCGGGACACAGTCCTCACGGGCGCATCGAATCCCCGAGCACTCGGACCTCGGTCCGATACACTCTCGTGGTCGCATACATACCTGACCACGCGGCCGTCGCAAGTGGGTATCTGTGTTCGCCTATGTGGCGTTCTAGCCTGGCACCTCGCCCCGTGGTGTTGGCTCTAACAGTCCTGGCTCCGCTTGTTTAATAGCCTATCGGTGACTATCCACCAGACACACCCACCGGTGCCTTTCAACTCAGTCGCCGGCCCACTGAATAAACCCACCGGGGGACTTCTCTAAGACACACCAACCCGGCGACCAATTCCGTAGTCAACACACCCCCTACGTAACCATTCTCGTTCCAACTTGACTACTGTGGTCATGTGTGACGAAATTTCCTGTTTTAAAATCTTGCACTGCACCCTACTGGCTATCTATTGCGGCTGTCTGTTCGTCTCCTGTTTAGCGTGTGCACCTCGTAGCTGTTCATCAACCTACAGCACTAGGACTGGTTCACACACAGGAGGGACCCCTCAATAATACACTTCTGACTGGGCTCATCCGCAGGTAGTGCCTGGGAGCTCTGACGCGTCGCGGCACCGCCACCGGAGGCCAACCAATCACGCTGCCGCTGCGTTCGCCCTCCTCCAGCCGGGAACACGTAGAGTGTGACCCGGTTGCGATGTCGACGTCTACGGCGCATCGTGCGCAGTCCCGTGGCGGATGTCCTCCCGCAGCTCATCGCGACAGGAGGGAAGGGGAAGCGCACACGCAGCTCCTCCAGCTGCGGTCTCGTTTGGCCGCGGTTAGAACTCCATCAGTCGGCTCGTTGTAATTTTGGAGCCTGTTGGCGAGAGGAGGAGAGACGCGGTCAAATCGGGTGGGAGAGACAAGACAGGGATCTTGGTCGACCAACCAGACAGGTCCGTCAGACCCAGCAGCGGATCAGACAGACATTGTGAATCTTAGTCCGACCAACCAGAGAGGGGCGACCGCGGAGCATTGGCAGGGCGGCACAACCAGACGACGGTCGCCAGCTGGAGGCCTAAAGAGGGGAGAGGGAATTACCAGACCGGGGAGGAAGCCGGGATGGACAGGCGATGTGCTGGGAATCCTTTCTGTCACGCAGAGTGTTAAGTGAAGTGCAAACAACACCAAGTGGCGCAACGCGTTCCCAAAAAAACATTGGTGTAAGTGTTATAAGGAACACGGGAAAGTGCCGAAGGAAGGTAAATGAAAGACTTGGGACGCCCGGTCAGACATACCAGAGTCAAAAAGTGTTTAAGGCGAGCCAGTTTGGTCTACCGATCAGCTTAAGTCTTTCCTGCGGCTCATTGCACCCTCACCTACACAGGCGCGAGCATACAGTAACTGTTGGTGAATAATTTTTCAGCTGCTGTTGCAACAATCTCGTTTGAGCTGATCCAGAAGTCTGCTTAGAGGCGGTGGACGCACTTTGTGGTCGTGCCACCCAAGTTCCATCCCCGCCGGTTGGGCATCGCTTTGCTGCCCTGTCCATTCTCCCGGGGTCAAATGCAGCATCGTCGAGGCCCGTCCCAGGGGAGGCTCGACCGCGCTTCGCCGTTCGCTGGCATCGCTGGTCGATTGCGATCGTGGTGCCCCGCGAGCCTCTGTTTGATCCATTCAGTCCGCACCATTTCCGGCAGCTGTGAAATGTCCCATTGGCGCCGTATAATCCCGCTGCCTGCGATCCGAGTGTGCGATTGACCGTAATGGTGGGCAACCTGTGTTCGGGCGGTCAAGTGTCTGCTTTAAGCGTAGTTGAAGTATCAAGCGCCGTCGCTGTTGAGTGAAATAGCTGTAATGTTTGTCTGAACAATGTCATCTCCTCATGCGAGCACAGCATGCTCCACCTGGCCCGGTTGTCTGTCGACAGGCCCGTAGCGGCGCGCCCCTCTTATAACTTCTGTATTGTGTGCTGTGATGAGCGCTCGAGTTCGAGGCCCCAGTTTTACGTCCAGAGCTCAGGGCCGATATGCTAGCAACACCCTTTCCGGTTCTTTTTAAGCGCCTTATTCAGGCGGCACATAAGCCAGCGCGCTGATTGAGCGTTCCAAACAGGCCACCGTTGCTCGTTTTCCCCATTACGCGCCGTTCAACAAAGGCGTCGGCGCCGGCCCAGTCGGCGCGAGCTGGGTGGCTTAGGGCGGAGCGGGCTCCGGCCGTTTCGATGACCTGCAGGTGAGCGTCTGTCCCGGCGCCGGCTAAAGGTGACCAGACCCGACTCTGTCCGCCCGCTCCAGATTTTAGCCCCACCGGCAAACAATAAGGCCCACCGCGTCGACGGCCGATTACGGTTGAGCCGCGTGGACGTCACCACCCGTCTCGCGCGCGAACCACTCCGTCGTATGTCATTAATCCGGCGGCGAAATAGACGGCCATTGCGCCGCCCCCGCCCCCGCCGCCGCCGCCGCTGGCGGGGGCGGCCGGCGCGTGGCGCTGCAGCGGAATGAGCCCTTCCTTTCACCATGCTGCCAGTGGCGGCGAAAGCGGGCAGAGGGTGGGCATTCCGTCATCGAAAGAGCGTGGGGGGGAGGTGGCAAAACATTTTATTTTCACGATAAAAATCACGCGTCGAAAAGCTCATATTACGGCTGTCGATTTGATAATTTATTTGAGGTACCGCGACCAGTTATACCTACTTTTTTCATTCTAGACTTAACATTGAACCAAGATGAGCTTAGCCATACCTTCGTATTATTCCCCGGTAATAGTCAATATAGTCAGAGATTTCAATATTACAAATTTCTGTATATTATTAGAAGGGACCCTAATATCCATAAACAGTTTTGGCGGGCTGAGCCGGGAATAATTGCTTTTTAAGTGAGTGCATATTACAATTATCAACAAAATTACAGATTTTATCCCCGAATTCCCCCCATTTCCTCGTCCAAGTTGGGGTTTCAGCGCCCGCACCCCTCTCTCAACTTGTATATAGCGATCCTTCACCCCGCTTTCTGGTCTTGGTTAATGGGAACCCTTGTCCCGAAACTCCCGAGAAACCCAGACAGATCCATTGGCATTTTTTAAACAAATCGGTCGTTTGACCAATAGAGACGTCTTGGGGTGGTCAGTCAGCCTCTCCTGCATTCTGACTTACCATCGCATAAGAGCATTAACTCTTTACAGCCGCGAATCCAGAGAGGGGGATGGGCGCGGCGTAATGCCCCCCCTCCGGCTATTGAGCTTGAAGAGAAGCCTAGGGGCCCCACAGTAAACCGAGGGGTTCGCATAGCCGATCAAAATGACTCCAACGAATTTCCCACACTCCGAAACGAATTCACAACAATAGCAAGTCAACTGTGAGAGACTGTCGGCCTCGAGGGGCCTCTGACCCATGCCTCCCACGGCCCGGAAGTCAGACGTCGCGACGTGCCCCTCATTATTGAGCAGGGGGATAATCACCCCAATTTTCCTTGACAAGTGACAAGCAACTATAGATCAGTGTTCAGTTGTACCATTATGTGTTACTTGCCTCCTGTTCAAACAATCGCTTATCACAGACGCTCCATCGCCCCGCTCAAAAGCTTGCTTCGCTGACTTTCCCACGCCCGCTCAACCTTTCGCTAGCGTCACTCCCCGGCAACAACTTTTCGCTAACGCTCCCCCGGTCAACAACATTTCCCCTATCCAAAATTTCCGCCGCCCCTGCACGCTGCCGTGTGTGCAAACACGCAGGCGGCCCGACAACTGCCGACTGCCGCGGTCCGCTCTATTTAACGTCCAGGCCCTGTCATGCGGGCCGGCACTGGACATACAGCCGGCACACGGCCCTTTCACTGCATACAGTCAGCCTGCCTTTGATCGCCTGTGACTGGCGGTGGGCGTCCCCCGAAGTTTCCTGCTCCCCTGCCGACCAGGGCCGCAGCTCATTTCAGTTCGGCATTGTTCGAAGAGGCCGCCTGAGCCAGGGCACGCTTATACGAATCTGCATTTGATTTTTGTCGGCATAGGTGGCGTAGCTTGGTTGCGCGCGTCCGCTGCGCCGAAATTCGGCGCTGAGGAAATATTAATCGGTCGTCGGAGCGGCGGGGAGGCCGCCGGCGCCGGGAGGGGCCGTGACGGGGGGGGCGCTCGAAATCAACTGGCAAACAAGCTTTGGCGCTGAAGGGCAAGTCAGTCAATGGCGAGCAGCCATGTGAGAAATGCATGCAAGCTCAGTTCCGCTCGGTGGCCGGGGGACATTTCCAGGACTCTTGTCCGGCCGATCGAGTGATCTCGATCAGCAAAATGTGATGACTACATTGTCTGGCATCTTTTTTCCCCGACTATCGCAGCCTGTCTGCGCTTAATAAGGTCCTTGTCGCGAATCAATCGCTGTGCAGCTCACATTTTATCGTGTACCGCGGCAGCCGAGGCACAACAGCTGGGCGTGATCTGTTCAACGACCCCAGCTCGTGACGGGTGTCCGCACATTCTGTACTCACATGATAGGTATGTAATTTCCAATTATGAAATATCATGGGATAGCATTATTGATCAACTGATTCGTTGACATATTTAAAATTCACTCCATATTAGCAATACACAAGAGATTTTGTTTCAGGAATCAGCTTCAGGTTATTCTGACTTGGAATAGCATAGTTTTCCGCCTGAGGTTTAAGTATAATAAAAGACAGTGAATAAAACACCGGCACCAATAAATGTTACAACATTTGCTTTGAATTTAGACCATCAATGAGTTTAATTAAGCAAAAACTGCACGCGAACGACGCACTGTGTGCACTTTTTTCGAGAGGAGTGGCTCGCCTGGCCCGCCATGACACCTGGAGCTGAATGCTGTTTTTGGTCAGAGCATTCACTCCGGTCAGCCAGTGCCCAGTCGAGCATCCGAGTGTGACACTGCACTCAGTCGGCACGTTGTACCGCTGACGTTCCTCCGAAGTGGGTGACCGGTCCTTCCCTCATCCGAATGGACATAGGTCAGGTTACCAGGCGATCTTAAGCGCGCGTGTTGTCTCTAGTCGCACATCTGCAGTGACGCGAGTAGCGCGAAGGCCGATCTAATTGATCTTGGTAAGAACTGAGGCGCACATTAGCAACAACACAGACAAACCAGACGATCAAAGACGAGGTCTTCGCGCCTGCAATGGAATGTCCAAGAAGAATGTTCGACATGTCTGTGCATTGGTGCAACTGAAGTCATGCGGTGCACATGTGAACGTATGCGCTAATAAAATTGATCGCGTCTTTACTGCGCCTTAACAAGAGCCTCGACTGGGTTCGCAAGGGTGCGGCGAGAATGCTTTTGAAGAACAGAGAGTCGGGCGCTTCTGTGTGTGCTTGCAGGAATGTAACTGCGATGATAAGGAGCAGTTACTGTTGGTTGGGCATGCCTGATGAGGCTGGTTTTTACAATTTGTTCGCTTGTTTGGAGTGGTAGTTATTTAGCTAATGATCCCATCAGAACAGTGGAGACATTTCGCTGAATCTTAGGCACTTATTTTATTCTTTTATTACCATGTGCTTATCATGCATTCGCTATTCGCTTCACTAATGCTTCGATATGATGTTCATGATATGTAATGAGGCTTTATTCATCGTATTAGCAAGGTGCACACGTTTCATAATCCCTATTAGCACAAGTGCGGCCTGTTCAAAAAAGCGAGGCTTCCAGAGTCGCCATCGCGAATGATCTTTCCTAAGTGATGTAATCGCGAGAGACCGTCTGCTTGAAGCTGGTCGTGTCAGTGCGCCATCTCCTCGGCAACACAGCTAGACTTTATCCACACAGCTCGCAGCTCTATCTGGGGGCCATTTCGGAGCCGGAGCCGAACTCTCAGCCGACTGTAATCGTGGCTGTGCCCGGGCACCACGTCACCCGGCGAGACGGGGGAGATGGTGGCGGGCGGTTCTGGGAAGCGGGCGTGGCGGCGGGGCGGACAGGTCCTGGGCGTGGGCGACGGCGGGCGGGCGGACGTCCCTGGAGCGGGGCGGGCTGGTGTTCTGGGGCGGGCCGTCCTGCGCGGTGACTGGCCGGGCGGGGGGTGGTCCTGGGAGGGCGGGGCTGGCGGGCGGGCGGTCCTGGGGCGGGGCTGGCGGGCGGTGGGTGGCCCTGGGGCCTGCAGCCTGATCGGGGGATTGATTCGGCGCTCGCCTTGACCAGAGCGCGCGGGTTTTGATGATAATCGTCTGGGCGGGGACGGGCCGGGCGGGCCAGCGGTCGCTGCCGCGCCGCCGCCGGCGACCATCACGGCTTCCGTGTTCTGCGTTCGCCGCCGCGGGCAGCGGCGTGCGAACAGCGGTGCGCCGTGGCGTGGGCCGGGTGGCGGCCCGCCGGGCGGGGCTGGCGCTGACAACCGGGCGGGGAATGTGATTTGGCGGCGTGGCCCAAGTTCTGACCCGGGCCGAGCCGAGCAAAAACGTGACTGCCGCCACTCTGCGCCGCCGGCCGCGCCGCGCCGCCGCCGCCGCCCGCGCCCCGCACCGTCCCACCCCGCCCCGCCCCGCCCACCGGCGGCGGCGGCGGCGGCCCCACCCAGCCCGTCACTAATTCACGCGCCCACAGCAAACAACGGCGTTCGTCGCTACATTTGTATGGAAATACACGTGACTGACAAAAGCCACGCCTCCTAAGAAGGATGGAGAGGGAATGTCGAATGTTCGCGCCCATTGGTTTCGAAAGCGTCGGCGTGTCGAGGCTCGAGCGCACTTCCCGGACACGCTATGTGGCTATATGCATGTCTGGCGGCCGTTTCCGATATCAATTGGCGGCGGGCTGGCTGGGGGCACGGCCGACCGGTGCCGATCGAGCGGGTACCGCGCTGCCCGTACCGGACGACACCTGAATTAACGACACGGTGTCTACGCTGCAGCACCGTGCCGGGCCCGGCAAGCAACATGTCGTGCTGTGCAACAGCGCAGTGAATAGCAGTGCATCAGTCATGCGCGGCTGCAGCGGCCGGCCAGTCAGAGTGGCGCCCTGAGCGGCCCGGAAGTCGAGCGACCCGCACCCGTAGGAGCGCCCAGTGTGCCGCTGACTCAGGACGGTATTCCCATTGTTGGCGCGCACCGAGTGCTCCGGCCGCGGCGTATTTGCCCTCTCTGGAAGGTTGCCGGTGGCGCAGCGGTGTGAAGCGGCCGGCGCCGTCTGCGATCAGTCTTCTCTGCGGGGCTCCCGCCTCCACCGCTGGCCGCAGATGTGGGTCAAATCGGCTGCGATTCGCGCACCGGCCGGCCGCCGCCACCGTATCGCGTTATGGGCAGCTAATTGTGACCTTGTAGTGACGATGACTTTGGCGGCCACGCTGGCGGGCCGGCCGTGCGCCGTGCCGCGCTGAACGTACAGATCCTGGCCACACGCGGCTGGCCCGGCGATGATGGGTGCGAGCTGAGCCAGCACTGGAGCCACAGAGACAGCACTGGAGCCACAGACACGGCGACCGCCCGGCGACCACCGGAAGGTCACCCCTCGTTAGCGGCCGCTCAGCAGGCGAGCGATGCACACTCAGCGCTCAGCTATCCAGCGCCTGGTCTGAGCCTCTAGTAGCCGCTTGGTGACGGGTGAGGCAACGTCTCCGAACCCCAGCCGCGTGCCGCCGGCCGCCGAGCTTTCGCCACAGGTCGTCGCGGCAAAACTCCTCGGCCGCGCGCCGTCTCTCGCCATTCCTGGCGTCTCACGTGGCCAGCCAGACGGCAGCGGCGGCGGTGGCGGCGGTGGCGGCGGTGGCGGCGGTGGCGGCGGCGGTGGCGGCGCGCCGCCCCGCGGCTCAGACGGTCACCGGCCGGCCGGTGTCTGGGGTGGGCGTGCCTCTGGTTTCGACACGCGGCCACCCATGGCTGAGCGGCGCGAGAAAGCCGGCTGGTCGCCTGCAGACTGCCTGGCGTGGCGGTGACTCAGGCGGTGGGCTGCGACGCCGCGACCCTGCAGCTCAGCTGCGGCGAGGGCTGCTGCAGCTCTGCAGACGAGGAGAGCTCAGCGGCCTGTCGTCGGGTGACGCCTCTGTCTGAGGACCTGGTCACCGCGGTCACTGCGGTCACCGCGGTCACCGCAGTCACCGCGGTCACCGCAGTCACCGTGGTCATCGCAGTCACCGCGGTCACCGCAGTCACCGCAGTCACCGCGGTCACCGCGGTCATCGCAGTCACCGCGTCACCGCAGTCCACCGTGGTCATGCGCAGTCACGCGGCCACTGTGTAGATGTTTTGTTTACTGTAACTTCTGCTCTGTTTGCAGTCAAAAGCACCAAGAGAAACTTATCTGCCAGGACCGTGTGCTGAGCTTGCCGAATTTAAACCAGACTGAACTAAGGGATCTGGCCATGGCCCAATGCTGGTCCGATTTCATTCGCAAGCTGCTTTGTCCCAATCTGCTCACAAATCACTAACAAACACACCCATACCCACAGCCCAACACACAAAACCTGGCGGCTACCCGGCCGGCACAGACAGATAAATTTAGCCCGACAACTGTCGTAAATCTTGATAAAATCCAATGTTTGAATTATCACAACTGGGCCACAATTTAATCCGCCCAAACGCGTTTTTGTCGAGCCAGCAGACGGCTGCGCGACACGCGGCCGATCGTGGACGGAGTCTGGGCTGCAGAAGGACTGGGAGAAGGATTGAAGGCAGAAGAGTTGTGGGCAGCGAGGGAAGCGACGATGCCAGTAGAGTGGGGTCGCCTATTGAATGCATGCCACTTCAGCTGACGTCGACATGACCCACAATCAGAGTCAGCATCGCCGCTGTCTTCTTGTCAGGCTGCACCCCCGTGCAGCGCTTCTAAGCCTGACATTGATGCACCAGCAATTGCTGATCTCATTATTTGTCTGTTATTGAATGCCAAGCGGCATTAGGTGAGATGCCAGCACTCCTAGTTTTCGTCCGATCCTGCAGGCCTCTCCGTTAATATTCAACGTCTTACCTACGGCACAGCCTTCCGATGTATCGTTTCACTAAGCCAGTGCAGTTTGTCATACAAGAACGTCTTCCATGAAGCCTAGCAATCGATCCTCTGAACAGTAGTCTTGAGTCACTTCCTACACTGCAGCCTCAGGATTTTAATTGGAACAAATACAGCGACTCTCATCATTTCGTAAGCCTATAGACTGAATAATTCCCAATGCAAAGAGCCTCGCATGCGCCAGCTCAAAGCCGTGCTGTTGCGGTGGTCATGGTCATGAAGCACGTTTTAGTTCCCTAATCCCCTTATCGTGCAGGAATCGCCTTATAAGATCGGAGTTCGTGCCTACGCCCCTGTCACCCCACTCCGGCACTCATGGGCCGGCGCTCCAGCGAGAAGGGGGGAGGACCACAGCACCGAAAGTGGCGGGTGCCCGCCTCATCCCGGCACGCGACCGCTCGGCGAAAGGAGACCCGCCGTGTTGCGATGCTTCGATGAAGATCGGCAGACGGGAGCCGTATGAATACGAATGCACTTGCTTGGGAGCGCGGCTCCGCGGCTCTGGTAGCCGGCGGCGGCCCGCCCGATACCATATCTATCATACCATCACTCGGTCACGGCACCCGCAGCTATGCAAAGGGACGGCGGCGGCGTACGCGGCGCGTCTGGGCCGGCCGGCCGGCCAGCCGGGGGTGGGCCGCCGCCGTGAGGGCGCCGCGCTATTGATGTGGCCAGTTTGACTGCTGCCTGCAGACGGACAGTGGTGGTCGGCTGTTCTGCTGCTGCCGGACGGCGCCAGACGTCGGCCGGCCCGCCGCTGACGGCCGCGGACCGCACGGCCGCCGCCGCCGCCGCCGCTGCACCCCCGGCCCCCCTCCGCAGGCCGACCACCCCCGGACCACCCGGGCCAGACTGCCGGACCCGCTGGCGTTTCGGCACCGACGCGGCCGCGGCGGAGAGCGGAGGAAGGAGGCCGTCGGTCTGGCCCGCTCCGCCCCGCCGCCGGTGTCGGGTCCGCAGTGGCCCGGCCCGGGTCCATCGGCTGCGCCAGACGGCCGCTGGCAGAAATGTGTCGTGTATGAATTTTAAAAAGTTATTGTGGATTTATGACAGCACGCCTGCCACTTACACTTTAGTGGAGCAGCCGAGAGTAATAGCACGACGTCTCTGCGATTTGAAATATATCGCTGTGCTTGGCAGATCGCGACAACGACAGTTTTGGCCATAAGCATAGGGGTTGCCGGTGCGATTGCCCCTTATTTTGTTATAGTTACCTAATCTTCAATAAATCATCATATGATTAGCTGTTTATATATTGCATTTAGCGCTGCTTTTACCGTGAAGTAAAGCATTTGAGTCAAAAAGAGAGCACGAAACAATCACGTTATATGGCGCTGTCTTAACTGGCATTGTGCTAATCCCAAGATATCTCGCTGAATCTTCTGTGTCTGGAAACATCATAACAATTACTGTCGTTTTGTGTCAGGACGTTGCCATGCATCTATCGTATAACCTATTTTTAACATCGCCAGTATGATAGTGCCGACATTTATTACTAGATTTTTAAGTTGTATTGCCAATGTCTGCATGACTTCCTACAAAATGTTGTGATTGTAATGTTATGCTAACAATGCGTATTCCTGCTGCATTGTTAGTCTTGCATGATATTTATATCCCAGCGTTATTATGTTGTATGAACTATGCCATGTAGTGTTGAGTAGTTAGTAGATAAAACATGTATTTGGCTATTTATGTTATTATGTTGAAAGGATGTGCATTTTTATTCAACTCACAGACACAGAATATCATTTAGATTAGGCTCTTTATAGACTGCATATTTGTAGTTTGTACACGTAGGTATGTACTTTCAGCCATCAACGATATGGACTGTATGTATATATGTATATACATACCTAGGCACTGCAGGTAGGTATGTCTTATGCTATCTAGTAATCTGACCACACTGACATGTCAAATGCACTTGGACATCATTTTGTTCCACCGACTGTCAATTGTGCAGTCCTGAACATTATGCACGCAACATGGGTCATATGAATAGAATGATGAGAGATTGTAGGCGATTAAATCTAGTGTTATGGGATTCGTTGGCTATTTCAGTGTCTTTATGGCGTTCCTCACTTCGTCTGTGGCCCAAAATAGCGCTTTGTGACGTCCGACTGATATGATTTTGCACTTAACTGCTCTGTCGTGAGCGCTTGCACCAACCACGCTGTATATTACAATGGTGAATTATTATTCGTCACGCTTTCAGTCCTAATGCTCTGTAGGTACAACCTGTAACGTACCCTAAAGGGAACACGATAAACATCAAATGACTTGTATCTAACCAAAAATATCCTATGAAATTCACCATCTAGTTCAGATAAGTATCAAACATGTGGGCACATGTGTGAAATTATGCAGACAATGTAAAACATTGTTACACACACGTTTTATAGCATTCTTCAACATATTATACATTTATAAGCTTGTTGAACGAGATGTAGGGTGAAGCAATTGCGCAATATTTTATTAAAGACTATTCACCGTTGTTCCAAATCCAAAGTTGTTACGTTATGTAGGTGTTTTTTGCAATAATTGTTAAGTTATTTACACTTTTGAAGGCGACTTTTTTCTATCAATTGGTTGGTTTTGCGGAGCGTCTTTTCATAATAGCCCTCCGTGTTTCTCAATTGGTTCTTTTTATGTCCCGTTGCACTGTGCTTATTTCATGACAATTTGAGACACGTCTGTTGTGTGTTCCTATTATATATCATGTATCAATTAGTTTTATATGATAGTAATATAAATGGGTTTTAGTTAAATCAAAATCATACAGGATCAAGCAGGGTTGGCTGATGACACGTATACATAAACCTTTGGCACATTGCCTGATACAATTGTACATTTACTAAGCAAAAGCATTATTTTGTTTACGAAACAGATGCATCGTTAATTTCCTTCTAACGCAAGCGGCGTGCCACTTCCAACCGTGCGGGTGTAATAACTTTTCCAGCTAACAGTTCTACTCATAATCCACTCATACCCCTAGGTAATGAGTAAATTATTTTTTGCTTGCATTTATTTGTTTTAGAAGTTGTTAATATGTCATTCATAACTTATATGCGCAATGCTCTTATATGTCATTTAATTTAGCAGACTTTCTGCGCATTATTAAAATGTACCCACACCTACCAGGAACATCCCAACAGTGCTATTGGTTCCATGGCAGGCGTTTTTTTACAGGCGTTATCAAAGCAAACATTCTCTAAGGCTTCAACCCACCCACTCACCCACCACACTTGAAATGATATTATGCCAGGTAAGGAACCGGTATTGCCATATTCATTTCTGGGAAGTTGTTACATGGTGCGGGCCTCTTTGTTTTTCTGGATCAGGCGACTTTGACAGCACGATAGC
Organism: Semibalanus balanoides; assembly: GCA_014673585.1. Lineage (NCBI taxonomy): Eukaryota > Metazoa > Arthropoda > Thecostraca > Balanomorpha > Balanidae > Semibalanus > Semibalanus balanoides. The sequence continues at coordinate 25,491 of VOPJ01013848.1, forward strand.
AACAGGGCTTGTTAATTGTCACCGCTTTACATCAGCATCAACGTGTCTTTGGGCGATATGACTCTTCCGTGGGCAGTTGGCTGGAAATGACGTACTCGGTTAGGGTTACGTAATCCATGCTTTTTGCCGGTGAAAGTACGTATTGCATATCAATCTTTTAACTTGTGTCAACGATCAAACACGCGCATACAATGTCAAACGATTTGCGCGGGCTTCTTCCATCACCGCCCACGCCAGACACACAATGGGTAGTTCACTTGCATTCACTTGCATTTCAATGACCCACTGGCCACTGTGAATGTCGCATGCGGATCCACGTCATCTTTATGCCCAGACAAAAGCGATTCGGCAGGAGTTTTGGGTACCAAACTGGGATGAGGTGATTTTGTCTTGTGTCGGCATTCAGTTCATGTACGGCGGGCAGCCTACTCGACAGGCGGCTGCGTGGTGCTACTTCTGCATGCCGCGTCCCAGTCTCCATACTGTGCACGCTCGCTCGCCGTCTGCGCACGGCTTTTATTGTCTACTCACACACATAAGTGATATTCTAACCTACAGCAGTGTGCGTCGCAAGGCAAACCTCCAATATGTGAGCGATCGAAAGGTTTTTGCCACGTGCACATTGTCTTTTATGGCGAGCTAATATGAAAGGCGGCTGCTTTCGCATTCTGAAAATAGTGCCAGTTAGCCCGGAGGGCAGCGGGCGGGCCGATGGAGCCGGTCGGTTTCTCCGATTCGCCATCAGCGCCAGTGCACCGTGCCGTTTTGCGTTCATTCGCAGTGTCCGCTGCAGACGAAGGATGGCTGAGGAATTTCGCCACGCGGCGCCTTACGCTGCCGGCCGCCGTAAAATGCTTTACGAGTGTTCGCGATGTCCGTCGATGTGTGCAAGCCCGCAAATGAGGCGGGTCGAGAGGGAGAAAGACAGAGAAAGAGAGAAGAAGGAGAAGGAGAAATGACTGAGACTGGAGGAGGAGGAGAGAGAGAGAGAAGGGAGAGAGATGAGAGAGATTGAGGAGAGGAGAAGAGAGAGATGAGACGGGAGATGGGAGAGGAGAGAGAGAGAGAGAGGGAGAGAGAGAGAGAGAGAGAGGAGAGAGAGAGAGAGAGAGAGAGAGAGAGTGCCGTCGGCGGGGGTCCCGCCGCCGCCGGCCGTCGTACAATAGACCGGCTGAAATAGTGAAGTGTCGGCGCCGCCGCCGCCGCCGTCGCCGCCGACACTTCCTTGTTTCAACCCAGACTACTATAATACACTTATGAGAAGATGGCGCGTCGGCAGGGTACAGTGGCACTCATCTGGTGCTAACTGTCCAGAACTGTCCTTGGCCGCACTGTCCTGTTGACGCGACTGGGAAGTCTCACTCACGCCGAATGATGTCCGTTTCGATAATTCTCCAAGTGACTTATATCTGCATTTGGCTCCTTTTCGGGCGGCATAATGCGTTATGCGGAACAGCGGTGGCCGGCACGCGATCGGAGGCATCTCGTGCTCGGAGCTGCAGCATTCAGGAGCTGTGATTCATCGCTCCCCCTACCCACCCTCACTTCCAGCCGGCCGTACAAGGCGCCAGCGAATAGGACCAGTTTGCATTCCAGACAGCCGAATTCCAGGCCACATATCTCCGCCAGCGTCGGCACAACGTTAAGCTGTCAGATGCCGGTGATCCCCGTCATTATCGATATCAACATGACAGCATGAGTCGTTATCGATGTGGGAATTCAGAGTGCGATCTTCTCGTTAGGCTCGTCTCCTCCAAGGCTGCATCATGCCGCCCGCCGCCGGCCCGCCGGCCGACCTGGTGTTCTCCATAATCAAACAGGCATACTCTTCTACTCTTACTGGTACTGTGAGGCTGATCGTTGCTTTGAACCGCATGAGCAATGCTCATGTTTTCACGGCTCATTACATCGCAATTGATCAGTCTGCAAATCTGCACAGTCCCAATTATACCGCACACCCCTACTGAAGTCGTTGCCACTCAAACGTGGTTTGGTACTGTTGCTACACGGCAGTATGTTGATATTTTATTTATGTGTCTGCCGGTCTCTCAGATTATTTATGAGAATACAATCATCGGATCCAAACCTGACTAGTAGTAACTGAGGAGATAGAAAACGTGACAGTTCTTCTGTAGAAAACATGACAGTTTCTTCTGTGAAAACCTTGTTAGGACAGAACACATAGAAAGTATCCGAGAGCCGTTCGCGGCTCATCAGCCAACTGCTGGCTGGTATGGCCTGCCATCAGTAGGCGCGCCACCCTAAGTGACCTCGCAGTCACGGCCCGGCGCTCTCCATTCGTCAATGGACCCCGGAGATGCCGGCGCTGCGCAATAAGAACAGCCCCCCCCCCTGACTGCGCTGAGGCCTTGGTGGGATGAGTTAGAGTTTCAGCACGCAATACACGAAATATCGGCACCCAAGTATGCGGTCAGAAGGCAACGGACTGGAACAGTCATGACAAACGGGATCACGGCAAGTGAACACATGAAGATGAAGGACTGACTCATGGGAAGTGTTTGCATGATAATTCATTTTATTGCATATGCGGCTTCGCTGTACTGCAGACAAACAAACACGACCAAGATGTAACAGCTAAAACGGCGCAATCACTTAAAAGTGCATGCCTTGCGCATGCTGCAGTGCCGTCGCCTGTCAGACTGCTTGTTTCATCCGACTGCCGAAATCACTCGGCATTAATGGCGGAGCTGGTCGGAAGAACTTATAAAAGCCGGCGCCGGGCAGCGGCGAGTTGGACGTTCAACTGCCACGCTCCGTCGCTCCCGGTCCGTTTCCCGAGTTCGGTCGGCTAACGACAGGCGTCAGTCACCGCGCCGATGACGGCCTGCAACACTACCAACACCACTGATCGGAGCGGCACTCCGCTGCAGCGTGCTGGGGCACCCCTCCCCCGGCGGCGCCCCGCCAGACAGACGCGCTCGTACGCGGCGGCGGCGGCAGCGGGCCGGCCGCGCGCCGCGAGCTGCCGCTGTTTGTGTGCACGTTGCAGCCGCGCGACTGGGCGGGCCGCGCCGAGCGCGAGGGCGTGCCGCCGCCGCGGCAGACCATCGCCGACAACTCTGCCGGCCCGCCCTCCGCGCGCCGCCGGCCGGCCGCCCGCCGCCGCCGCCCGTCCGAGCTGGTACGGGACGGCTGCCGGGCCCCAGTCCGAGACGCTCTGTCCTCGATGCTGCCCGATAGTCGCCGCTGTAATGAAAAGGCGACAACGCCGAAAACCGGTCTGCGGGGCGGAGCGGCCAGGTGGGACACGGCGCGGCGCGGCCGGCTGCGTCGGAGCCGGCTGGTGTGCGGCGCCTTTTCATCGTGGCGCTGAGGTCGGACGTGCCGCCGTATTTACCGAGCTGGTGTGACTGTGGTCGGTCAACCAGCTCCGATCGGGCGCGGCATTAGTAGTCAGTCCAACAAACGCCCACAGACTCGATATGGCATAATAGGCTGAGTGAAGGCGGCAGTGTTTTGACAAATCATGAGCTCACAAGCTTCCAGATTTGTCTATTGCCGTATGTATCGACTGTGATAGTCCGAAGCCTGGCCTTCAGTAAACGCTGTAAAAGTGAAGCTGGATTTTGATGCCAGCAGTTTGTCCGTGACCTGATCTGGGCTGTTGAGTGACCTGGTATCAGGGGGCGAGTGGAGGGGGACAGCCCGCAGCCACGACCAGGCGCCCGGCTGCACTTCCGTGAACGGTTTCGGCGCTGGGAGCACTTCCCCGAAAGTCGGCCGTTAGCCGGGCCCGGCCGGGCTGCCGAGCGGCGGAGTGGCCCCAGCCAGAGGCACGTCTTCTAGATCGGCGCCCCCTCCCGCCCCGCCCCGCCCCGTCGCTTCCCCGCCCCGCCGCCGTCCGTCGGCGTTAGACAGCGTCGGGGCCTGGCCCGGCCCGGCGAGACGGTCGTGGGCAAATGGAACCGGCCCGCGGCGCGCCCACTACCGAATCTAACGGCCAGTTGGGACGAAGACGGCATGTCGAACTGGCATCTCCTACAGGAGGACAAAGTGCATTTGACGCATCGGCGACGAAGCACCGCGTCTTGACGACTTGATAACGGACACGTTTCCGTCCCGTCCTGTCGCGGGCCGTTCGGATCGCGTGGATCTGTGCGGGAACGGCGTGCGATCCTGGCGCGGTTCGTGTGGACCGGCATGCTACTTCACAGCGCGCGCCGCTCAAAGCGACCGATAGGAATGCCGATACACGGCAGATACGCGGCACATGGGCTGCATGGTGACACCGCACGTGTACAGGACGACCCACTGCGACAGTGCATCACGTGACCACGCCAGTCACGCGAGCCGGCGTCCGGCGGTCGACGGCGGCGGTAGTGAGGGACATACCGCATACCGCACCGAAACGGGACACAACACACCGAGACGGGTCACATACCACATCGAGACGGACACATACCACACCGAGACGGGACAAATACCACACCGAGACGGTACACAAATCACACCGAAACAGGACACAACACACCGAGATGGGATACATACCACACCGAGACGGGGTACAAATCACACCGAGAAGGGACACAACACACCGAGATGGGATACATACCACATCGAGACGGGGTACAAATCACACCGAGAAGGGACACAACATATCAAGACGGACACATACCACACCGAGATAGGATACAAATCACACCGAGATGGGACACAATATGTCGAGACGGGACACAAATCATGCCGAGACGGGACAAATACCACACCGAGACGGGACACAACACACCGAGACGGGTCACATACCACACCGAGAGAGGACATATACCACACCGAGACGGGACACAAATAACACCGAGACGGGGTACAAATCACATCGAGACGGGACATATATCACACGGAGACAGGACAAATAATACACCGAAGCGGGATACATACCGACCCGAGACGGGACACTTACCGCACCGATATGGGACACACTCAGCTTCGAGACGATACACAAATTTGCATAAATTCTAGAAAAGTGAACTGACTGTTGCTTCAAGTGATTGTGCAGTGTTTTCGGCGAGACCTTTGCTTATTCCGTCTTACTAATTGGCAATACTTAACAGTCACTTCATTCTGCATGCACAACTTTGGGCTCCCAACTGATTTGCAAAAATAACACAAATACTCTGACACCGACAGAAGTCGAGCCGGCAGCAGCACACTTCTGTGGCCGCGTCGTGCTTACCTGGCCGCGCCATGGCGATGATTTCTGACGTCCTCGCCTTGCCATCCTCGAACTCCTCAGCCGCCTGCTGCTGGCCGGTCGACATCTGCGAGTTGGCGCCGCGCGCCCGCTTCAGCGTCCGCATGAGCACGTCGCGCGGCACGCTGTCAGTGATGTTAGGAGGCCGGTCGCGCAGGCCCAGTTTGTAGAGAATGTCGCGCTGGATCAGGTCCAGCCGCAGCTGGTCGAGCCGGCTGCGCTCGAGGCTTGTGTGAGGCGCGCGGCCGCAGTCCGGACACTCGGCGCCGCCGGGCCGCACCAGCACGCTCATCGCCAGCACCAACACCGGGGTCGCATGCATGTCCAGCCGCCACGTGCGGACTCAGCACATGCTGTGCGGGACAGCAGGGCAGCAGTGCACCGGCCGTCCACCACCGGAGCCCGACGCCGGCACACTATGCTGCCATCCCGCCGCGGCGGCGGCGGCGGCGGCGGCGGCGGCGGCGCTGGACGACCGTACTCGGGGCCGACGCCGGCGCTCCAGGCTTCCAGCCCCTGCGGGCCGGCTCCAGACGTCCTTCCGTAGCGGCAGTGGCGCGGTCGGCGAGACGGTTCGTTTGGCGGGCGGCGGTGTTCCGGTGGGTGCGGTCAGCTGGCTGGCCGGCGTTGCTGACCCGCCGCGTTCAGACGGTCCGCTGATGTAGCTCTGTCTGCGTGTACTCGGGACGGGGCGGCAGTAGACGCACGCGGGGGTCAGGACTGGGCTGAGGTGCGGCACCGGCTGCAGACTGCGAGGTCGCCACGGAGCGGACCGCACGAACGCGCCCTCTCCCCAGTCGCCGGCCGCCGGTCACGCTCAACTTTATCGTAAAACTATCGGCCGGCTCGGCGATGGGCCGACACAGACGATTTACACCGGTGGCCGCCGTCGGCAGACTCTGAAGTAATAGTCTGGCCGATTAGCGGTCCGCTCAGCGGCGGCGTCCAGTCGACCCCCGCAGCGGCAGCGGTCCGCTCAGGAGCTGCGGGGAGCGCTCGGTCGTGCAAGCAACGACGCCACTTAGCTGCCGGCCGGCCGCAGATGGCCGCTTAAAGCTGTAATTGCTGCGACCGGTGTGTAGTTTACACAACATCGCTGATGATACATGGTACCGTGATGGACACGGTGCGGCAGCCCGCAGCCGGCCATCAGCGGGGAAATAGTCATATCCCATAGCGGTACGGCCAGGCCAGACGTGGCCGGGGGAGCCCCGACCGGGCAACAATCAGTCCAGAGGATACAGTCAGGTGCTGTCACCACGGGCCCGAAAGGACGCCGACGGTGGAGACGAAATGATTGCAGAAAGATGGGTCAATCTCAACTATTTCACACACACAGATCTTCACTTATGTCACGAATGTGAGCCGACCAGCCAGCAAATACTTACATTATTTGCATATTGTGAAGCGAGTTGATAGAAAATAATAATTATTGCCCTCGCACCAGTGGTCGTCGCGTACTTCTCAGCGAACTGACGTGTTCGGCTGTTATGGCAGCTGACCCTCGGCCCACTGTTCGGCTGTTATGGCAGCTGACCCTCGGCCCGCTGTTCGCGTGTATGGAGCTGCCTCGGCCCGCTGATTCGGCTGTTATGGCAGCTGATCCCTCCGGCCGCTATTACGGCTTGTTATGGCAGCTGGACCTCGGCCCGCTGTTCGGCTGTAATGGGCAGCTGACCCTCGGCCGTGTTTGGCTGTATAATGGCAGCTCGACTCGGCCCGCTGTTTGGCTGTTATGGCAGCTGACCCTCGGCCCGCTGTTCGGCTGTTATGGCAGCTGACCCTCTGCCCGCTGTTTGGCTGTTATAGCCAGGCACGTAGCCAGGATTTTTCTCAAGGGGGCACGTCGGAAAAAAATTGCTCCTCAGTCATATGTTGCTGATCAGGGAAGGAGAAGGGGGGGGGTCATCAGAGAATCCCACTCTATCAAGTGTAAATATAATTGGCTCAGAAGGTCCTATGGTCCCCGTGCCCCACTCTTATGCTACGTCCTTGGTTAGAGGCAGTTGATCCTCGCCCGCTTACCGGCAGGCGGTCTGGAAAGTCACTGTCCGGAAATTGGTCTTTGCAAGAGTGTGATGAATGCTGAATGGACGTCACTACGCCAGAAGAAGGCGGATATTAAGGTTAAATAATTTTGTATGGTAATAACCCAACAATAGATGCTCCGGGCAGTCAGTTTATTATTATTATATTTAACGAAAAATAGCTGTTCAGATAAACGTTTTGTTTCGCTAATACAATTTCGAAATTTCACTGCAAGTTCAGAAGACTTGTATGCATAAAATTATATTTTATTCCAGCTGTGCCACTTAAAAGTACATCAGATGGTTGTAAAACTCTTATATGAGAAGTGGAAAAAAATACATTTGCCGTTTTCACGATGGGTTATTTTGCGCGAAATATTTCAAAACATTTTAAAATGTTTTAAAATGTTTTAGTAGTTGCCGCCTTTACGATAGACTAATTTGCAAAAAAAAAAAAATTGACCCTCGCCCTATACGGGACCGTAGGGCGAGGGTTAAAAAAAATGCAAATTAGTCCATCGTGAAGACGGCTACTACTAAAATATTTTCAAACATTTTAAAATGTTTTAAAACATTTCGCGCAAAATAAGCCATCGTGAAAACGGCTATTATGTTGTCTGTCGCAGGATTTTTTATCTCTCATGGTACCTGAATTTGTTTCATATGGCTCAGCGCGATCTCTAGTGACATCGCTTCGATGACAAGTAACGTGACAAATAAGTTCATTTGGGTGTAACTTTCTACTCATATTTGTGACATTCAGGATGCTGGGGTAGTGTGTACCTCTTGTTGTATCCTATACACGTCAACTACGCCAAACGAAGCCGCGCGGACACCCCATGCTTGCGGAAAGACGCGCAGGTTGGTAGAGGGGGATACCTGCGCGCGTGCGAACACGGAGCACTGAATACTCACCGTCTTCGCGCCTGGTTGGCTTTCCCAGTGCCACTGCATACGATTTTTTTTTTTTTTTTTTTTTTTTTTGTCCGAATGTTTTTGTATGAATGGATTCCAAGGTCAGGACCCACGCTAAGCATAGCTTGTTGCGCAGGTCCTGACCTCACACCCGATCGCGCAATTCCTGTTCGGATGGCATAAATTTAGAGTACGAAAGTTGTACGTGCCCGACATAACTGGACATGGTTCCGCCCCGCTTATGAGATCACTGACTATGAGTGCGACCCGCTACCACGGCGCAGGTCATCCAGAGTCCAGGAGCAAATAGCGAGCGCCGAAGCGACTCGAACCCGGGCTGCTACTACCGGGATAGGTCAGAAGTCCAGCGCTCTCCCACTGAGGTACAGGGGCGGGCATTCCACGATAGATCAACCAGAAAAATGTAAAACTAAGACTCTCATATTTTATTTCTATCTGTTATTTAGTTTAGGGGGAAGCTAGCTGTGCCAATGCAAAATTATCCGAGCAGTGCAGTGGTGTTCAATTTAGCCTCGGGCTCTTTTCGTAGGTCACCCATCAGGTCTACATATGGCGGGTAGTAGTTCACAAACCATCATAGTTAACGGCATCAAACCATTATACTTTCGAACTCACACTGAATTGAGGAACATGCTTGCAATCTCAAATTTACATTAGCCGTTTTCACGATGGCTTATTCTGCGCGAAATGTTATAAAACATTTTAAAATGTTTTAGTTGTAGCTGTCTTCACGATGGACTAATTTGCGTGAAATTTTTATTTATTTATTTATTTGGCATAAACGCCGACGGGATAAACCATTAATGGGCGAAGTCACATGGATAAAACAACCCATGTTTTAACCAAACGTTTTAACCCTCGCCCTACGGGACCGTAGGGCGAGGGTTAAAACATTTTTTTTTCTCGCAAATACGTCCATCGTGAAAGCGGCTACTACCAAAACATTTTAAAATATTTTAACATGTTTTAAAACATTTCGCGCATAATAATTCATCGTGAAACGGCTATTATTTATTTTTGGTCACGTGACCGCTTGCCCTATTTTTGATGAGTGACCAGGACAATTTCTCAATTGAAAGTCGAATTTCCGCTTAAAGACTATTCAAGCCTGGTAAATGTTCTTTCAGATAGACAAATACAAATGGTTTTGGCCTCTTAATAGGGTTTTTGGGCCTCCAATATGATCGATCGACAAAAAAACAAAAACAAAGCGCCATCATATTCAATTTATCTCTGTAGTTTGGTAATAGGGGCAATCATAGGCAAGGAATACAGCTGTGCCAACGAAATAATAATCCTTGGATTATTATTTCGCTACTGATTATTGGATTATTATTTCTGATTATATGGATTATTATTTCGCTAAAACTGATGCTTGGAAACATCAGTTTTCAAGATTTGGCCTTGGGCACTTTTTAAAAGAGAGCCGTCTAGAGTCGATATTGAGTGGCTCCTTTTTGGAGGCCTTTTTTGGAGGCCAAAATCCTTTGTTTTTGTCTGTCTAAAAGTGCATTGACCAGACTTAAATCGTGTGTGCCTAAGGCTGTGCCTAAGGCTGTATCTTGAAAATTGCAGCTCAGATAAGTTTGTCGTTGGCACAGCTGGCTTCCCCGCCTATGATAACCCATTATACCAAATGACAGACCAAAATAACATATGGTGGTGTTATGCCTTGCTCGATCTATCGTGGAATCCCCCCAGTCGGAGAAACGCAGGGGAAGCAAGACATGAATACTACACTTGAAACGGGTGGCTCATTATAACAAATCCAAACACTGCCGGCAGCAACAAAAGACACTATCTTAACTTGTAGGAGGACAGTTTGATGTTGGGAAATGTAGGGAACACATTAGTACACGCGTAGATGTTGTCATTCGATCTGTTAAATGAATCTCGCATGCAATATTCTATGTTAATGTGTCAAAACTACGTACCATTTCGAATTAGGAATGTTAATATGGTAAAAATTTGGTGCCCACAGGCAGACAGATAGACAGACAGACAGACAGACCGAGAACCTTTAAATAGTATGTTAGATAGAGATAGTGAGGCTGCAGTGAACTAAGCATTCGATTCAATTTGCTGCTTATAAAAATATCGCATGGCCCCTGAAAAGACGTAAGGTGTCTGCGACTCCTGCTATTCGGTGTCAGAGCTGCTGGTCAGGTTTGGCTATTTCGAGGAAATCGAGCCTCGCGTCGGGTGATACCTAGGCCAACTGAGCTATCTTTTGCGGTCGTCAAAATATCGTTATCAAAATCCACTGGCCTTATACATGGAGATATGGATGTAAATAGACTTGGTTACTGGGATAGCCTAAATATGTGAGTCATACCGATACGTCAAGTATTGAGTGGCTCATCTTCCGTAGTCAAGGCTGCTTGCAGGCAACACGTTTTTGTTTTCCCATTCGAAACCAATATTGTTCTCAAAACGGTATGATTGTTTAATTATTATCCAAAATTAACGAAGCTTACTGCCTTATCGTTGTCATCTGAGGACAGTTGCAGCAAATCATTAAGTATTTTCGTGGAAGGGATTACGAATCAGCAAGAGTTTAGTTTAGACGTATTGACCTTTAGCTTTTTGCCGTGACAGTTGTCTTTGGCAGGACTGACCGGTCGGCGACAGATGGACTGACGGTGATGGGTCGAATAGCTTCTGTCGCCATATTTAACTACACAAACAGTCTGCATCGGCAGGTTGCATAGTCATCAACTTAACCCCATAAGTGGCAGGCACCTGGCTATCCCTATTAGTGGCTACCCCTATTAGTACACCTTTTTGCACTCGGATTTGACCATTCAGCACAACTGTTTGGACGGCAATTTCAACAATCATCATTCGACAAAACAGATCGGCTGCTGGCGCCGGAATTTAACAGATGAGCAAAACAATTCGAACACTGTCACTAGCTTCATTCTGCAAACTGTTTGATAACTTCAATCATAGTTAATTTCGATTCTGGGTCGAAACATTCTCACATCGCTATTATACGATTGTAGCTTTTGTGCCGTTGACCGAAAGGATCGTCAAAATATCTGCTCGTCCGTCTGCATAACTGTCACTGCGATTCATTTCACCCAATGCCGATCTCTTTTGGATATTATTGAAAGTTTTGCTCTATGACGAGTTGTAATGGAATGCCGACTAATAGTTATGGTGAATAGTGAATGTTTATGGTGAAACGACAAGAAGTGGTGCAGAGTGCAGAGTGCAGAGTGCTTAAATGCAGAGTGTTTAAAACAGTTTTGCCCATTGGTCAAATGCGATCGCAAAAAGGTGTACTAGTACCCCTATTAGTGGCCCCTGCCGCCAAGAGATTTCGAAATCCACAAATCCGATTTTCAAAGTCAAACGGCGTTCAATTTTCTTCAATACGATATATATATATATATATATATACTCAAAGTTTAGGTATAGGTGCTCAAAGTTTCACGTTGACAGTTTCATTGGAGTTTGAGCTATCGTGAAAGTTTGTCATGTCACAATATTCCCCCCCCCCCATCCGGTCAGTGGCGGATTAACGCAAGCTCTCTCACACTGACTATGTTTTGCAGTGCAACGAAACATAATCGTATAAGTTAAAAACGTATTTGTTTTACGAGTGAGCGTGATGCGCCTACGAGTCCTCACTGAATACACAATTGTATCACATATAAGGAGCCGACCCGACCCGACCCGACCGTAACGCTTTTCAGAAGCTTGTTATCTTTGGAATCCGGCATCCGAATGACCAGTAGTCCTTGCCATCTGATAGCCCTATTCAATCACTTATGTTATCGACATGTTTCGTCTCACGTGGAAGGTCAGCATAGCACGTGGCAGTGTGGCACGTGCCGCGTCTGGGTTGTCAGAAAACGTTATCCAGCTGTATGGCTGATAAATGGCTGGACCGGTTAAAAGGAATGTTTCACCTTTGTATTGGTTTTGAACCGAGATAGACAATATCTTTGGCCGTTATTTATATGTATAAATTTATAAGACTGCATTCCCAAAAACGTATCTGCCTTAAAGTTATTAATTTTCAATTTACAAAAGGGGTTTATGCAAGTGCCACCGCTGATTGGCTGACAGTCACTTGAAGATTGTTGGTCCTGGGAGAAGAGTGACTTGTATTTCTCGAACCTTGGCTTGTTTACCTGCACTGCGAGTACGACAACAAAATATCTGTAGGTATTCGAGTCGCCAGAATTGTCTGAAAAGATTGTGCCATATCTTATTACAGTGTAAAGGTGTTCTCTATGGCTCTCTATAGCTCAATTATGACGTCATTGTTCCTAATTTACAAATCGTATTTCTTATACAGTAATGCTATTTTTTTAGAAACAAATATCACAACTGTTTTCAGCAGCACTTACTTCATATTTTTACTACAACCGGTGTATATTTGACAACTTTCATAAGAGTGAAATATTTCCTTAAACCCGCGCCGTGCCGGGGAGATGTTTCGGCACCTCCCTAAGGTTTTTCGACGATAGCGGAGCGCGCAGCGCCGCCGTTTTTGACACAGTTGTTCGAGCAACAATTACTCACATTTGGAATAATTTTGACTTCAGGTCATCTCAGGTCAGGTCACAAGGTCACATCAAGTGCCCTTACCTTTCACAATGTCTGTGGTCGTGTCAAAGCCGCAGTCTTTTTCTTAGATATTTGAAACTTGTGGGATTTCATTAGGGTAAGTACCTACAATTTGTCTACCTCAGATTTGTTTTTGTTTCGGTGACATAAGGTCATGCCAATTTCCTGACCTCCTCATTTTAAGTGAATGGGAAAATATACGAATGCTTCCTATGCAAACAAATGCATGGTATCAGGCCATTCTTTTCAGAATCATGTTATTTAAGCTCAATCCCTTCTTGACGACCCAGTTGAAATTGATCTCAGGTGACCTCCTGCAGGTCAATCTGAATCTGAGGTCATCTGAGTTCGTCAGCATTGTTTTGTTAAACACTTGATATAATAAAGAGAGAGACAAACGGATGAAACACCCCTGTGTTTGTCGCGTCGAGCCGCTTCACCCCATATGCAACATGGCCTACCTGTGTTACCAAATGACCTTGACCTGAGGTCAAGTTTTGAAGTTGACCTAACCAGATCACCATTATCGCTGTGCAGGTGCCATGACGAGACGAACACAATGGTGTTCAAATAATTTCTCTATCGTTGTCAGGTGAAAAGTTATTTTCAAAAAACTGTTTGGCAAAAATAGTATTACTGATATTTGATGATCTCTTGAGTCTAAACTATTGTCCGGGGCTAAAATTTAAGAGGATGGTGACGATTACAACTATATAGAGCTTTCTACTACTTATTCTGTTTGTTCTTAGCTATCATAGTTTTCGATATTTTTTGTTTTAGATAAAAGTCCAAGAACTGGCAAATCTGACCTTTGATGACCTCTGGTGACCTCAGTATTGAAGTGAGCTGAAAATGACTGAGTATCTTCGAATGTCCATGTTGAGATATTTCGAACGTTTTTTTTTTTGTCTACGTCTTTAGAAGCCGAGTTCAAAGGGGGTGCCTAAACAACCCGCACGGCGAAGGTCGCGCCGAGCACCGGCACTGCGTGGGTTAAGCTGAAATTTGGTGTGTTTTGAGATCATTTGACTGACCTGGCAATGCCGCGCAAGTCAAACTCTGGGTCACACTGCACGTGCGTGAGTGTAGGCACACTCCTGTTTAGTAACTCAGAAACTATCGGGCTACTACGGGCTGAAAATTAAAGGTTTGAGCAAAACCGAATAATGCCTGAGGCTATGACTCAAAAAACCGTTTGTTTGACGGACGAGGCTGAAAATGTCACAGCTTAAATCTACTGCTTAGATAACCCCTACGACACAGTTTTATTGAAATACGAGATAAAATAAAGGGTGATTTTTTAGATTTTCTTGGTCGATCTGTCATAGAATGCCCCAACTAGCTAGTAGCTTTAAACATAGTTGTTGCTGACAATCAAAGCAGCTTCGCCACCAAACTATA
>VOPJ01013849.1:0-35583 GCA_014673585.1 Semibalanus balanoides
CTTCGCATGGCGCATTAATGCGCTAGAAACGATTCGCTGGAGGCGAGTCCATTATGAGTCAAGAGGTTGTCGCTTTGTTGAGCGACCAATAGCATGCCCTAGATTGAAATGTTTCGAGATGTTCTGAAAAGTGTCCGTAGGTGCAGATCTGGCATCACAGCTAACCTATGCATAATTATCTTGCTAATTACCACCAAACCGCATTTTTTTTAACATACTATACTCTTACCAACATATTACAAAACTCTGACTGGGGGGATACAAAGGCGCGTAACTTTCTTACGCACTTGCATTAACTCCGCGCTTCCTGGGTGCGTAAGTTGGTGCGGAAGAAAGTCGAAGGGATCCAAAAGAAAGAGGGGCTGATCGGTGTTATTTAGTACGTAAGCCAGCGCGTAGCGATTAAATGCCGATTTACGCACGTTTAAACGTCGGACGGCCCAGCTGACTCGGTAGTAGTTCACTCGTAAGGTCGAAAAATCCCATCGTGTGTCAAAGGCACATTTTCGACTTATTAATAGCGGGGCTGTGGAACATCGCATTAAATCGGAGGAAGAGGGAGGGGCAAATTCAGAAGTATCATCTATCAGCACTGCCGTAACCGGGGCCTCTCTCTCGCCTCAGTCGACGTGTGAGAGGCATCTTGAGTGGTCGATGGTGTCGGTGGTCATCAGAGCCAGACCTGGTCTATGGGCTGTCATTCTGCCCCATGCCTAGTGTTCAAATGACGTCGTTCTGCGCGTCTCGATCACACGACACTTGCCTGCCTCAGCAACCGGAGCAAATGGTGAGAGAGAGATGGTTATTAGGGCGAACGTCAGCAGAGGCCGAACGGGCGTCTAACGACAACACAAGGGCTCATGGGCAGGGACGGGGTACGGACGACGCGGAAGAGTTTTGCGTTGGTCGGCGACACACGCACATCACACACACACACACACACGACTACAGCAACACATTCTGCCACAACACATCACACACGACGCACGCACGCACCGCACGACGCCGTCACGCACGCACGCACGCAACGCACGTCAACGCACGCACGCACGCAGGGAGAGATGATATGCGTCCGTCGGAGCGGCGCGACAGAAGGGTTTCGTTAACAGAGGCCAATTGTAAGTGACATAGTTTAGAGGTCATCCGAGGTTCACACGTAAGTTAATTTGTCAATAACTCGGATCATAAATAACGATAGAGACGCATCAAATGGCAAATCAATTCTGCTTGGCTGTCAAGACGAATCGGAATCTATTTAATTTGCCTACTTGGGTCACACGTGACCCTTGATACCCTGGGTCAGAATTGGTCAAATGTGACCTTTGCAGGTCATCATGTATATTTTTCGAAGCGTCTTGAGGAGACAAACGCGATGGTGTCAAGCATTTTTTTCTATGTTAATAAGATAAGATGTTGTTTCATGATAATGCTACATTTTCTTAAATCTGCATTTCTGGTATGGTATCATATCCCAACAGCATTATTTTTTATATCAACATGTAGCCCACAATATCATCTAGCATATGCAAGTATTCAAATTGGGAAATAATTCCTCTTTATACAATATTTTGTTATTAGAAACAGATGAGACACGGCTACTCGCTGACTTACGCGGGGGTAAAATAAATCGTAAAGTTAGCGCGTAAGTCGACCACTTACGAGCCGACTTACGCTACCAGCTAGCTCCTTGCGGCAGGTGTGGATCCCTCCAACAATGCGTTTCCGCGCCAAACTTACGCACCAGTCGGTAGCTACGAGCGATTTGCGCGATTGATCCCCCAGCCATGAGACATTCAAGACAATAATCGCTTCAAAAGTTGCGTGTTAAGGAATAAATATGTATATCTAAAACGTTCATACTAAAACATTTCAAAACATCTTAAGATGTTTTAAAACATTTCGCGCAAAATAATCCACCGTGAAAACGGCTATTAATGACATTGCTGGCGCGAAGGCTGATGTAATATGAGCTTTCGGATATAATTTCAATTAATGTAATTGACGTTCCTAATTTGCAATTTCCAGTCCCAGGGCGAAGCCAAATCGTCAATTATGCCGCACCACCGACTGTCTGAGAATATTCCTGGAAACTGAGAGCCAGCAGTGAGCTCAAGGGAATGGTCGCGACTCGCGAATGAGTGTTCGTGTGCAGCGCCACTGCGGCGACGATGTCACAAAAGCGTGTGTTTGTGTAGTTCCACGTTGTTTCTTTTGTATTATTGACTCAAATGTATTTTTATTCATTATTTACTCGGTAATAACGTTCACAGAACAACATACATAAAAGCAACGTACAGTGCAGTGACAAGCTTTCAAACCTGCATTACGCTGGATTTCATATCGCACAATATCTGATAACTGGGCAGGGGTCTACGCAGTCGACTGCAATATCGGCTTCTGTAAATGGTGCAATTGCTTTATCAATGGTGCAATAGGTACAAGCTTACTTTTATATTGCATAGCCCTGGGTCAATATTTTCAAGGTAAAATGCCATCAACACCAGATGTCAAATGGCAATAACGCCAAATGTCAAATGCCATCAAAGGTACGTCGCTCAACTATGGGTAGATTGTCATTATCATGTCTACAATTTGTTTACAAACGAAAGTCGCGTTTATCTAGCAAACATTTTTGCATTACAGATATTAGAAAATGATCCATTAAGTTCATCATAGTGGTTACCACTTACCATTATATCGTAACGGAGGGAAAAACAAAATTTCAAATTTGGCTCCAAAGGTTCCAATTTGCTCCGATGCAGAGATCGAGTGATAGTGACTCATTCCAGTTCAAAATCGGGCCTTATAATTAATTTTCACGGCTGTAATGCCTTCATATGGCAGCTCAGCACACTCCGCCAGGGGTACCTACTACCTACTACGCTGCCATATTCTACCAGTTCGGCTGCATTGTTCTACAGCAGTTGCCTGCGGCTGCGGCTCATTCCCGAGCCCTTTCTTATTTTTGTGATGATAAGCATCTCATGTGACCCGCGTGTTTGCATCGAAGTGAGCTCCGATCTTGTTCAAAATGGAAACGAGGTGAGGTGAGGCCTGAGGGTACACGTGCGTTGATCGCTCTTCAAACACAAATTACGAAGCTTTCTTCCTTTGTTCGAGCGCGCCTAAAATCGAGCAATTTCCAGCATGAGGTCTCGCTTTTACAACTTAATGAGTCAAATGAGTCGATTCCGGTGTTAAAGGGTTCCCCAGTTGCCTTGTGGATTTAAGACAATGGTTGACCTGGGGGAGGGAGGAAGGAGCCATGGCCCCAGACGCCTGAAATCAGCTAAAAGTAATACATTTCCCTAACTTAAACAAAGTCGAAACAACGAAATATCATGTCCTTTCCTCAATAATATGAAAAATTACATGTTATTTGAAAGTAATAAAAATCAAACAATAATAACGTTTTGATAACAATAGTTTTTACATATCATCGACAAAATGGTCATGGTATTTAATTTTGTACTGATTGCAAGCAGAGGCGTAACTTTTTGCAAAATCATTTGGGGTTGCACTTACTTGTTAAGAGCCCATTTCTACCACAATCTCGTCATAGGCGTAATGTTAAATTCCCAAAATTATTGAGGGTTGTAGCTACCATAGCTACAACCTTTCCCTTTTGCATTAAAGTTACACCCATGATTGCAAGTATATTCTTCTCAAAAGCACTAAGCTCGAAAAAGTATAAGCATATTTTACTCAGGAAAGTTTGGTTTGAATTAGTTATTTAACCCTCGCCTTACGGGAACCTTTTCTCAAAGGTGAGAAACGGCGAAGGTCTTCGCCGTACGGGGGGGGGGGGCTGACAGGCGCTTCCCCTGTTAACTTCAACACCAAGCAACATAAAGCAACGCGTTGAGAACTAGCATGCTGCTTGTCATGTGAGAAATCTAATGGTATGCTGTTTTTAGGTTTCATGTCATTGGGTGACCTTCCAGGTCAAGTGAATGACCTTGACTCGATAACGTCCAGAATAACGATTTTACTGTCAGAAAACCTTAAAATTAGAAATTGATACCTAAATGCAAATAAAAGTAATGTTCCTAGATCAGTTTTGTCACAGAAATACAGAAAATGTATTTGTCTGTTCGTATCTGGTCAAAAAAGAAAAAAGTGACTTCTTGAGTTTCTTTCACTTAGGGAACCATTGCTCAATCAAAAATAGAGATATTGCTTTGAAATTTGGTTTGGGTATTGCCCATATTAAGTTCTTTCGCATTTTTTCGGATTTCTGAAACTCTTTCAAAGTTGTGATTTTAATTTTTTATAGTTTTTGGGGTGTCAAAACCCCAAAAATGTATGAAATCCGAGTATGCTTTTTCAAAATAAAATAATGTTAATCTTCGTCGTTTTCTGTTTGCTATTTGCAGTAAAATTTAATTTTCTCTACAATTTTCTTTTTTAGTAGCAGGCATCTTCACGATGTGCTAATTTGCGAGAAATGTTTTAACCCTCGCCCTACGGTCCCGTAGGGCGAGGGTTAAAACATTTTTTTCCTGCAAGTTAGTCCATCGTGATAGCAGCTACCACTAAAACATCTTAAAGCATTTTAAAATGTTTTAAAAAATCGCGCAAAATAATCCATCGTGAAAACGGCTAACACTAAAAAATGCCACCGTACAAACCTTAACGACTACATGCGCATGGGAAGTATTTAACGATAACCAATTTCACAAGTTTCATTTAAAAGAAGACCAATAAGACCAGTTCTGTCGTCACAAGCAAATGCTTTAGCAATGCGAATAAGGGACAATTTTTGAAACCTCTGCTGAATTACAGTGACGACATTTGATATCGATATAATAACAGATAATATTGGCTTCTTCGAAAACAAAACATACTTTATTCAGTCCTAGTAGTTCCAGAGCAGCGTATTTTTTGTCGTTTGTGACTTCAAGAAAGAAATATCTCATCTTCCAGAGTTTGCGTCAGGGAAGGCTTTAGCATCCCATTTGACTGCCATTTGACTAATTAAAACTATGACCACAACTTCAGGCTGAAAGCTCATAAATAGCCGCATTAACGTCCTGCATATTCCTGAAATATTAGCGGCTCGACCTGGACGAAATGCTGTGGGGTCACTAAATAGCCGAGATGGCCGGCCAGTTCAAGGCAGCAATCGACGCAGCTATGATTCCTGGCAGAGCTGCCTTCGGAACGTGCCTGGATCCCTGGAGGGGCTCCCGATGCAGCGATACCGTGACCTCGGAGCTGCACCTGGCACACGGCTCCCGACGGCCATTACAGCTGCTAGTAACGCCTGCCGTCTGCCTCCAGTGGTAATCGATGCCTATTAGTGGTGCTGAGAAGCCGGGTCGGCTGCAGGCCGTGGGGAATTAAACCGAGCTGCATCTTACCATCAAACCGAGCTGCATCTTACCATTAAACCGAGCTGCATCTTACCCCTGCGCCATAGCACTTCTGCCCATGATGCATAATGCAGCACCACAACACTGTCCTATAAACCTTCCGCCTAGCCAAGCTAACAAGTTGACGTTCTTTCAAGGCTCTCACAACAAACAAATGTCAGTGTCATCGTTATTTTGTAGACTCCCAGAAACTCGGTTATAACGCTTTACCGTAAAGCTTGCAAAATGTCTTCACAATGCTGGCGTAACGTTTATTTTGACAAATATATTAGAAGCAGACTGCATACTTCATATAACTTTTGTGATATATGCACCTGATAAATTATTATATAAACTTATCTATCGCCATACACATTTTTAATATAAAGCATACATTTCGTAAACAATATGAGAACGTTATGATGTGTCTTTTTTCAATCGACCTTCTCCTTGAATGTACCAAAGTGAAAAATATTTTTGCTTTACATTTACATTCGGTCACAGCCCTTCTTCAGATGTATTCAAACCGAAGTTGAACATCATTTCCGTACACGACACAATAATAGACATTTTATACGGCTCGTGAAAATCAGAGACAACATCCTCTACCAACCCCAGCTGAAAACCTACCCATACATAAATAAATAAAGAATAAATAAATATAGACAACCAATTTGCAGATTAATCAAAAATACGCTCCTAAGATCCCACACTTTATGTATGGAATAAGACGAACGATTTGCAGATTAAACAAAAATACTCTCCTAAGATCGTACAATTCATGAATGGAATTATTGCTCTTAGCAAATACCTAAATAAAACTAAGGAGAAATGCAACACAAATAAATGTAGTTTATCAAATAACCTGTAAGATTTGTGAAGTCGAGCGGCGGGTGACATGTTATGTGGGAGAGAGCACTCGACCAGTGCGCTACAGGTTCAATGAGCACCTGAGTGACGCTCACCTACGTAAGATTGACACACCGCTGGGCGAACACATCTTACAGTGTCTTTCGGACCTTTCTAACACCCAAATCAACAGCTCATTCAGTATCAAACCTCTCGACACCGGCAAAGATTGTGCAGACGTCAAAATTAAAGAATCCATACGTATAAGGAATATGAAACCCATCCTAAACATCATGACGAGCTCTTGGCCCTTCAAACGATAGGTATATCTCGCTGAACATACGAAGATTATGCGGTTCTGTCTATTTTGTGACTTATACGAATGGGAACTCCCTCCGACCCCTACTTCTATATTTTAGAATTAGGATGAGAGCTGTGATATAACGATACTTTACGATGATAGAATGACTGACAATCATGATGTAAAATCGTAGGTATAGACACTCGAATTTTGGTCATGAAGCCTCACTGACTGCATTTATTATCATGGTGATGTTCAAGAGAGTGGTAGTGGCGATGCTCATGGTGATGCTCTAGAGCGTATTTTGGGTTGTTGTTCCTTAGGTTGTTGTTTCATACTGATCCACGGACGGGAGGTCGGGAGGTTGGGTCGTGCCGCCTTTTGAAATCACCACATATGGTGATTTCAAAAGGTGATATGGCCATGGCCTCCCGTGTGTGGGTTGTTATGAGACACCGAAAAGTGATAAGTGTATATAGGTAGGTATATATGTTTGTTGTAGGTTTTTGCATAGGTTTTTGTGATTGTTGAAGTGTATAGGTACCTAAGTGTGTTTGTAAATTGTACATATTTTATGCAAGATCAACTATGACTATGAGAACCCCACCGATATTAGAAAAACACAGATAATTTGGAATTGTATTTGCTATGTGTCTGGACGTGTATTATGCGAGATTATCAATGACTTATGAATACCCCACCGGAATTTGGAACGTGCGCAAGCTGTTTGTTATATTTTTTCAAAAAAATGTACCAAATTCATCCTTGATAATGTGCTAGCCACGAAAGCTCGGATTATTTTTAATTTTGTATATTTAAACAATAATGATATTTCTGTCATATTATGATCATTTTTCTTCAACTTATTCTTCTCACAATGGCATCAGCTATCATCTCATACATAAAAAATAGTTAAAAGCTGTCCGCTGTTGATGAAAATTCGCAAAAACAAAGATAATCCATTTGTTAAAGATATATTTTAAGATACATTAAATTGTCATATATCGAATGACTGATAATAAACTCGGCTATTAAACTGCTCCGTCGAATTTTCGAGTTTTATTGAAATGCCAGATTTTGAGAAATCCAAAGACAAATTGTATTGTTTTTACAGTATCTTAACAACAGATTGCCCAAAAAACGGAATACTTATATGTGATCGAGATGTGTTCGGTAAAAGGGTATGTGTATCAGATTTGAAATTGATATCGTCAAAAATGACTGACTTATGACCTTTCAAAGACAAAAGCCAACCACCTGTCGCAGCATTACCATGCATACAAATGCATTTCCGTGTTTCCGTTTTATTTCTATTTCTATGGAACAAACAATGTAAATCGCGTTCGTACCTATTTTTGCTTTGATTTCGGAGATCGAGTGGGCGACTGGAAAGTTGTGTGGCACCGCCACACCAGTTCCAAAGTTGGTGTGGGCCACCCCTGCAACGCCACTTCCGATGCCTATGGGAACTACGTACCAGAGACTACCTCCGGCGCCCGCCTGGCGGCGAACTATCGAAGCTGTTTCGGGGAACACAACTTTGTTTTCTAAAACAGCCAAGCTATCCTGTGTCGAAACTACTTAATGTTGCGAGTTTATTCTTTAACCAAAACTCATTTTTCGATCTGCTCTACAAATCTGCTATCTCGGCTCAAAATCCCATGTTAAATGTGAACTATTCCCTTTAAAGCTGTTTGAAACATGGGCGTGAACGATGCGATGCGAAATCCTAAAAGTGAAAATGTATTAGAGAAAGCTTCGCCAATGCCGGGCCCGTTTATCTGGGTAACATACCTGGCCGTCACGTGGCCAGCAGCGTGGCCACGTGGCCAGAAACGTGGCCCGTCACGTGTCCAGCAGCGTGGCCACGTGGCCAGAAACGTGGCCCATCACGTGGACAGCAGCGTGGCCACGTGGCCTATCACGTGGCCAGCATCATGCTACACCGTGGCAAGGCTGTGTGAAGCATCCCGAGCACATATAGTTGTACCTACCAGCTATGCCCAAGCCACTAACCAGGCTCATTATTCAGATATATTTTCACCGAGGGTCCACATCAACGATGGCTTTTCACCTAGCACGTCATTATAGATTAAACAAGATATGGGCCTTAAGAGCACTTAAAACAGCTAACCACGGTGCAAAGATACAAAACACTCAGATGACATAGGGTCTGCCGCCAATATGGCTTCGCTTCAGACAAGCAACGGAAAGCGTGGGCTTTCCGATCCAGCCCATAACTGTTCACAGCTCGATACCGCGAGTGCAACAGTCTACTCGTCCGGCCTCGGTTCGGATTCGCGGTCTTGTGAATCTGGTAGCGCGCCTGGTGTTGTGCTGGTGTAGCTCTCGGCACGCGGCCCGATGGTGTCACAGAGATAAGCGGGATGGCCTGTGGTGATCGCACTCTGTACTGCGCATACAGTGTGGTACTCAGCGAGTTCGGTGGCTCGCATCCAGCCGAGCTGCTCGATGACGTCAGCAATGTGGTCACCACGTCGCTCCGCTGACCAACGCAGGAGCAGAAGTTCACAATCTTCTGAATGCGATGCATCTGTGTCTACCCACATGAAACCATACACACTCATACAGTTGCACCGCTGATAGAAAGTGCCTTCAAGATTATTCTTCAGTGTGGTTTGCAGTGCAAAACGTTGCGTAGTGCGTGGCCAGTGCAATGAGAATGCCTGTACATTTCGAGGTCATGGCGTTCTATGTGTGCTGGCAGTTCGAGAGGTCGATCAAGCTGCACTCCTAAATTCCTTTAACGGAAACATATCGCCAAAACAACTGGTCCGCCGAACTTAACAGTGATGGCGGGAGGTTCCTAAGCATAGCCGGGTGCGAGTAGAGGCATCCCTGCTCTTTGCCAATTTTACCTTCAGGCGTCTGGCACAAACCACCCGATATAGAATAATCAAAGTGTTGCTTTCCATGAGTGAAATATGCGGGCCAGGTGTGTTTTCCTGCCAGTGACTAAGATCTGTTGTGTCTGTGTGTCGTCTGGACTGTACAACTGGTAACGCCGTCAGCGCGTGCAGACTGAGGTGTTGGCATAAAAGGCATAAAAGGCACACAACTGAGGCGCCTCCCTGGTAGACGCAAATGTATTCTCTCGCGGCCGCTGACAGTGAGGTTGGTACCTGTCTGCGCCGCGCAATGGGTACCAGCTGTGTGTGTCCCGACAGTAGCATAAACCACGAGTCTCCACACCGTAAGTGCGAGCTTTTGCATGGGGAGAATTTGATGGGATACGACATCGAAGCATTTCGAATTGTCGAGCAATATTCAAGATTGAATTTCGTTCCATTGTCCATTGTGCCGTGGAAGAACGCGAATCGGTTAATTTACGTTAAGCGCAGTTTCTGTGGAGTGACATTTTCTATATCCTGTGAGCTGAGCTAGGAGATGGTGGGTTTCTAATAAGACACTAGCTGCTTCTCTGCGCAATTCGCTCGACTATTTTCATTACACAGACAAAATGGAGATAGGGCGCGTGTCAGAGGGTGGGTTGGTGAAGTTTCCCCTTGGGGATGGGTGTGATCACACTGGGCTTCCACTCTCTTGGCTACCCGTCCCGTAAACTAGAGTAACAATGTCAGAAGCACATGACTGAACCAGCGAAGCAATTTCTGAAACATAGCAATGCTCACTCCGTCTAGGCCAGTGGATGTCGATGGCTTCATGCTGAGTAAAGTTGCGTACAATGTGTCGATGTCAGTGGATTGGACGCTAAAAGTGCTAGTTGTCACGCGAGGTAGCCTATGCAAGTCGTACCCAAGAGGTTCATCGCTCCTCCCATGCCAGTAGAATTTCAATGCGTGCCTATCTCAGGCCTGGCAAACGTCATTTCAGAACGACAAGGAGCCTGAGGCTCGAAGGCCTGGACATTGGACAATACTGTATCAAACCAACTGAGGGCCCTCTCAGACCGCCGGGTTCTTTCCGGCTTAGACAATGGCCCTCTAAGACCAGACTGGGGTTCGCTCAGGCCGAGCAAGAGCCACTCAAACCGACCGATTAACCCCTCAGGCCGACTGAGCTCCCATCTAGGCCAGCCAAGAACCCTTCCAGGCCGACAGAGGCCCCTCAGGCCGAAAAAGAGCTCGTCAGGCCGATTGAACCCCCTCAGGCCGAACAAGGGCCCCTCAAGCGGACCGAGGTTCCTTTAAGTCGACCGAGTGTCCCTCTAGTCAACCGAAGGCCCCTCAGACCGATCAGACCGACTGATGCCCCCTCAGACTGATCAGACCGACTGATGCCCCCTGAGGCCGTCAGTGGAGCCCTCAGGCCAAACAATGGCTTCTTAGTCCGACTTGAACCCACTCAGGCGGACGTCCCCCATTTTTTTAGTTTTAACCCTCGCCTTACCACGTTTCTCACCTTCGCCGTACGGGGGGAGGGCCTGACAGGCCCCCCCCCTGCTAACTTCCAAACCAACAAGATAGAGCACTGCTGTAAAAACCAAAGCATGTTGCCCGTTCATGTAAGAATCTAATGGTGATCAATTTTGGTTTCAGGATCATGGTGACCCTTCGAGGTCAAGTGAAATAGACCTAAATTGCACCACGTTCCAAAAATAGCGGTTTTGTTCTGTCCCGTTCGTAACTGTTAAAGGTTATAAATATACAAGATTTGGTTAGCCGTCAAGTGGATGGTCTTTGAATTAGCTATCTGACCGTATTTCGATTTTTAGGTCTGGGTTCGTTATTGACCTCTTAGAAACAAAATCGTCACCATAGAAGAAAATTGCTATGGGCGTTAAAATACGGCTACGGCTCAAGATATTGGCGTAATTGGACTTTATACGGTCTCAATGAATTAGAAAGTGGTTAAATGTAAATAAAAAACGCACTGTTTACCAGACCAAGTTTTTTCCCCTGATTACAAAAAACGTAGTATTTTGATACATCTGGTCAAACAAAGTAAACATGTTAATTTAACAAATGACGTCAAAATTCTATTTCACTAAGGGAGCCATACACCAGTCAAAAATTAGATAATTATTTTGAAATTTTTGGTTTGGGTGATTCGTCCAAGACATGTTATCTCACTATTCGGCTTTTAAGTTATTTTGAAAATTTCGATTTTGTGGGGAATTTCGCAAAAAAAACAGTTTTGTTAAACTTTGGGGGCAAAAAACAAAGATAATTGAATTTCCCAAAATTTCATTTGAAAAGACAATACATTGACTTCAATCTAATATTTTGTTTTTTCTTTTGCTGCAATACTCTATTTTCTATGATTGTAACAATATTTGACGTTTTTTACGAACAGACGTCATCAACAACACGGTCATTATCTTACAAAAATTATCGACTCAATAATTGGATGCAAATTTAAACGGAATACTAAATTGTTGTTAACTCAGCTACTAAAAATTTCAGAAATATGTGCGCCATGCGTAAGAAATTATTTAAGAAAAACCTCAGGGGGGGCTGTCAGGCCCCCTCCCCGTAAGGCGAGGGTTAACATTACGCCTATGGGCGTTGCATGTAAATAGTTGACTTCAGAATGTCTCTGTCTCCCCAATTTTCGGAACGTGGCGGAGCTCTTGAAACGAGCTACCCTCAAGGCCCAACAAGGCTCGCTCAGACTGACCGATGGCTCGTCAGGTCAATCCAGAACCCTTCAGGCTGACCTCGGTTAACCTCCGGGAAGAGCCATGAGCCCCTTGGTCTCTCTGGTCACGATGGCCCGATGCCCTTGATGGTTCGATCCCCTCGATGTTCCTCCATATCAAACTTGTATTTTAGCACGGACTTAGGATATTTAGGATATTGCATTACCAGGGAGCCAAATAGGCGCCATTAACCTTATTATTCCAGGCAAATAATACATTTACAACAAACTTCATTAAATAGTTGAACACCATCTAAATAGAGCATGACATGTCATCAGATCGCTAATAGGTCATGCAGCATGCTCCCCCTCCGCTATTTGCTAATCTGAACGCTTGAGCCTTGGCTCTACGGACATGTTACTAGAAGACATGCTACCAAGTACCAACTTATCCATAATATCATAATCGAAGAAGCAGTCGCAGATGGAATCACAATGCTCGTATACCTACTCCTCAGACGGAATCACATTTTGATATGATGAAATACGCAAAACTCAAAACGGAACAATCTGTAAGGATAATCATTTAAATTTTGCAGGGGCACAAATTTGGGAAAACAATGGGGGCTCGGAGCACCATGGGGGAGGCTCAGCTCAGCATTGGGGGGCTATGGCCCTCCCAAATATACATTTAGTTCCGCATCTGTTGAAACTGTTTCACTATGTTTAATCTACACCTGGAACTGTATCTGGACAACGATTTTCATGGAAATTGCGGGCCACACTCACATTAAGACAGGGCGCTTCTTTCAAGGGATTGACATTAATACGCTTCAACAGTGCGCCACAAACAACTGCGGTCCTGACGACAGAAGACAAAAATCAATATTTTTTAATATGAGAAATTAAGAGAAAGTTATATGACGTTAGGCGTTCTAAGATGTGTGTGAGAAGTAAATAGAAATATCGATACCAAAAATAGCCAGAGAAACCCCCTACCTGTCCCCAACCCCATTACATTACCCGAACTTTTCCATTTCTATTCATTTGCATTTACCTTCTCTGGTTCAATCTGAGCATTATTTGTCTTCTATGTCAGGTCATGATACGGTAACGAAGCCAAAGGTCAGACACCTCACCACATTCCATAACGCAATGCAATACCATTAAATAACCATGTCAATTCCTTGCAATTTATGGGTGTTTGACAAGATCTCGTAAAAGGAAAAACGCACAAAAATTGCTAATTACCGCAAAACTCTCTTCACTGCGCCTACTCCACCTATTCTCCATAAGATACAATGTTTCTCAATGTGTGTCATGCCTTCCTTCTTATCCGGCTGAGCGGCGCTGCTGTCAGTTCAACTCACGACACGAGCGGCGGCGGCCGACGATTAGCGAGTCTGTCGCCGGCCAAGATCGTTAGGCACATATTATCCTCGCTGGCATATTGGGCGCGGGACAGCGTCTGTCTGTCAGTGGTGTTAGCGCGGCTCGCCGGCCCGCCGACGGCCGACGAACAGATTGGACAGACGTCCGAAATTTGGCTCGATGGTGCGTCCGTGCGTGACGCTCGGCTGCCGGGGAGGGTAGGAAGGAGGGGGGGGGGTAGTCGGGCTGTGTGAGTCCAACGGTCGGTCGTCAGGGAGGTGTACGGTAGAGGAGACAGCAGAGCCGCAGCTGCTTTGTAGAACGGGCCGCTTGTCAGAGGTCCACCAAATCGGCAATTTGCTTGAGGAATTCGAGTCCACAAGCTCCCACGTAAAATATAATGTCCACATAGGCATGGGAACAGGGGGCGGGTGGGCCATGACCCATCACTTTTCGGTCAATCTCGTGTTGTTAAAATATTGTATTCTGCTTGGTGCGAAAAACGAATGATGCCAAAAGGTTCGCCACGACGAGAAGAATCAAAATCTGCAAAATAATCTGCCATAGGGGGTCGGGTTTCTCTCACGACTTGATCAAAGTTCCCCCCCCACACACACACACACACTTTTCGTGACGTTCCTATTTCCTACATCCCTGAACTATTTAGACATTAAGCTCCGAGTCACGTACACAAACGTACCAGTTTAAACTCATTAATAGATTGCTGTACCGGTGAGCACGGGTGTCACCACAACTGGGACACTAGGGGCATTGTCCCGGAAATTTTCATCCATCACTAATATGGTCCCAGGTTAAAGTACGCAAGTACCTGGATTCGTCCCTTGTAATCATGGACGGTCAAAAGTCAGTGGCGACGCCATTGCCAGTGGGGAGAGGCAACACTTACCAATAACGAGGAAGATGACGCCTGTGATGGTGTGCCACACCGGCAGAGGGGCCGGAAACTGCCTCCAGTGAGGCAGCACGTACGACTGCAGCGGCTCCGGCACCGTCTCCAGCAGGGACACGTTCTGCTCGTACAGCCAGCCCGGGAACTCACTGCCAACACGACACAACAGCGATGTGGTCAGTGTGACCTGGTGGTGCAGCCAGCCATAGGCGTAGGAACGGGGGGCGAGGGGGCCATGCCCCCCACACTTTTACCCCCACACACACACACACACACTTTTGAACCATTTATCCTCCTCCGGGAACCGAAATTTGTTCGATATAAATGCTTTGAAGTTGTGAAAATAATTATGAATTTACAACCCCGCAATACCATAACCCATTGGCGTAAAAACGGCGAATTGGGGCGGCCAAAGCCCACTTTGTACCAGCAGCGCTGATAGAGAAACATGACGAGCGTTGCCAAACAAGTGAGGACTACGGGCGTGCTGGGATTGTCTCGAGGCAGAAAGGCCGAGCTGTCGTAGTCGTACCCGTCTCTGACTGCGTCATGCATCACACTAGTCTGTTTCGTTTGTAATATCCCCTGCTTTGATCCCATTAAGTCATGCACTCACACATTCATACATACTTTTTAATTAGCTATCCTCTTTAAAGATCTCACATGATCGAGTCGCAGCGCATGTATTCCCGGAGCAGAGAGGATCGTGTCGTCTGTGCGCAGGGGCGTATTTACCGGGGGGTTCACCGCACCATGCCCCCCCCCCCTTGGGCGCCGAAGGCGCCCTCATGGACCGAAGGCGCCCTCATGCACTGAAGGCGCCGAAGGCGCCTTCGGCTTCATGAATGCGCCTCATATTCAGTAAGGGCGCCGAGAGCCCATTCGCTGAAATGTGAGGACGCGCTCCGCGGCTGAATATAAAGCGCGTTTCACTGAATGGCGGCGCGCTCCGGTACATCGAAGGTTGCCCCTCCAATTCTTTAAAACGCCCTCCCAATATAGATCCAGAAGGCGACCTTTAATATAGCCTCTACGCTTTCAACATGCTGTTCACAGGCGCCCTTCTGATAAATTCTGAAGGCGCCCTCAAACATACCTCCAAAGGCGCCCCCACATAACCATCCAATGGTGCCATCCGATAAAACCACCATGAAGGAATTGAACATACCCTCACCAAACCGCAAATAGGCATCTTTGAAAACGCTCTCTCAAAATCTAACACTCTGCAAAGGCTCCAAAGACGCCCTCTCGATACGTCTCCGTATGCGCCCTCGGCATATACTCAAGGACGTCTCGTATACACGTACGGTGGTGGTTCTCCGATACATATACGAGAAGGCGTATGAAGGCGCCCTCCGTACGTCTCTGAAGACGCCCTTCCACAATACTCCCAAGGACACCTCAAGATGCGCGATTAAACATCTGGAACGCCCGCCCTTCTCCACATAGTCCAAAATCCCCTTCAAGATATATTCCCCCCCCGAGGCCCCCGAGGCTCAATAGCGCCCAACCAATCCCCCCCCTACCAATACCTCCAACAAGGCTGTTCTGATAATACGCCTCGAGCTGTGAAGCGGGGCGCACGCACTCCCCGGTCTCCCACAGAGGCGTGTCTTCGCATGCTATTTTGAAGGGCGCCCTCGAGTTGTATCCGTAGGGCGCTTCGGAGACTATTTGGGAGGGTGCCTTCGAGGTAAATTGGCACTCGGAGGGCGCCTTTAAAGGATATTGGGAGGGACAAGTAAGTACTAAATTGGTAAATCATAGGCGCCCTCGGAAATTTATCGGAGCCTACCTCCCGCTCAGCAATTTTTTTTCGCTGACGGCCCTCATGAGTGGTTTTGGCGCCCCTTGAGGGCTTGCCCCCCCCCCCCTTGGCGGATTTCTAAATACGCCACTGTCTGTGCGAGACAGTTGTTATCTGCGAGCGCTGTTTATAGCACATCATAGCACAGCAGGAGCGAGCGCTGTTCATAGCACAGCAGGGTGCAGTAGAGCTGCCAAATCAGGAGGCCGAGGCCGTAACTCGGCCAATAGCGCTGCCAAAATCGGCACTCATTGGTCGTATGACAAAAATGCGGTATTCCTTTCAATAGCGTGTTTTACGACTCAGTCCCGTCAACGCCACACTTCCGTCAACGACACGTTGACGGATGTGTGAAGTGGTCGCTGATGTTGCCCGGCAACGAATAGAGGTAATAGTCAGCCTCATAAAGAAGGTGGAACATATAGTTATGTAAAATAGATACCAGACTTGAAATCAGCGTCACAAATTGCTCTGGAAACGGCCAGAAGCCAAAAAAGTAATCGGAGGTCATCGAAGGTCAGTGATCTCGGTTGATCTTAGAAAAGGTCAGTCGAGGTCACAATCTCAGCGTAAGCAGCAACAGTCTCCTCGAAACATCTTTGCATATGCTTCTGAACAACAAACACTCGGAAACTGCTCATGAAACCAGAATCGATACTACGGGACGCCAGTTGCGCCTGACATGACATTGAGAAGCAGGTCATAGGTCACGGGTCATAAAAGTTAAAAGTTCGAAATGTCCAGAGTATGTGTAAAATTGTTCAAAAGAAGTGTGCTGGACGTTTCATCGCAATAGATTGACAACTAGGTACGTGAGTATTTTTGGAAAAAAAACGAGGTGGTGGTATCCACCCTCTACCCGGGCGAGGGTTGACCCAGTTTTTGCAATATCATCATAAAGATGCAGTATCCTTTTGAGGGGTTACTATGAAGCTTCTCAAGACATATTCGAGTATGGAAAACAGCTTGGCTATCTCAACTCAAAGCCCCATTGACAAGGTGAACTGTTTTCTTTTAACTATGCGACCGAAACAAAGCCTTTAATTCACCCCTCCCTTGAAGTCACTGGGCTATCCACGTCCAAAGTGGTCCACCAGTACAATTTCCTTAGAGGAGGAAATTTCAGCCTGGCATGCAATTTATATGAAACCTTTTTAGGGGGCGTTCTTCGTTTCTCTACTCTTTTGAGCTTTTAATTGCCTGGTCTTTCATCAAAGGAAGTCAGAAAAAATGAAATGAAAACAAAGAAAGCAATAAGTAATAAGCACGATTTAAAATTGCTAGGTGATATGCATAGCGCTTTTAAGTATGTCCTAGTGAACAAGGTGAAAGTCATATTTTGTCTGTCATTTGCCTTGTATTGTATCGTGGTGATCAATATTTTATCCAGTCGGCTATCCACTTAACGGTGTGCTTCTCATTAGCCAACTTATTACTATTACTATCATGGGTGGAGAATCCATCCCAGCAGCCCCGGCCGTGGCCGGGGAACTTCTAAATTGCCCCGGCGGCGGAGCCGAGACAACGTTTTGGAAGACTTTTAATTTTGTTTGCAAGCCCCCTATTTTGATTTAAAACATACAGAAATGCAAATATAATCCAAGCGTAAAAATGCATACTCGATACGAATATCTGTGAAAAACATGGGTAAAATTGAACGTTTCGAAGTTTTACTTTAAATCACATGCCCTGTATCACAATTTGCCATCAGTTTCCAGCAATCTTAAGTGCGTAAATGTCCTTTCGTATTTCTCGCGTCTTGATTGCCTTATTTCTTATTTTGTTTATGCGATCACATAGTCACCTTGTAAGCAACTCGGACAGGTCCGGAAACATGTTTTCGAGCTTTCGAAGAAGGTCTAAGAAAATGAGGAGATGCGTATTAAATGAGGCATCATTTCCGATCCAAATGGGTGCCGCCGGCGCTAACGACTCGATGGGCGCCACCTGCACTCGCGAGTGGCACCTTCAGTGTCCGGCACTTGAACGCAGAAAGCGGCGTATACCTGTACACCGGGAGAGGCGGTTACTTAAACAGCCTAGGAGCCGGCCGATACCTGTAACGTCAGTGAAGCGGTCTATAACCTCGCATGCGAGCTGATGCCTTTCCTCTCACCGTTGCTCGATCAACGAGCTCCCTGGCAGTTCTCCAGTGAGCCCGTGACCGGCCTAGCAGCTTATACCGCGAATCAGCTTCGCTGGCAGTTCTCGTTGGACCTTTGCGGCTGACTTACCTGCAGAATTACTGCTCTAGCACGTCACGTGACTGCGGGCCTGTTACCTGCAGATCCAGCTCCTGGCAGTCAATGACGGCGGCAGATAGGGCTCTGGCAGTTCCAGTGGGATCCTGCGCGGCCTGACACCTCGCAGATCAGCTCTGGTGCTGGAAAGTATACTCACCCCGTACTGCCGGCTGTTACTGGCAGATCACTCTGGCAGTCCAGACCGACGAATATCACGCTCTGGCAGTCCTGTGAACTGCGGCTGATACCTGCAGATACGCTCTGGCAGTCCAGTGGCTCTGTGGTCCAATACGCCATGAAGATCAAGCGTCTGCTGGAATGTCCCACGGGACCTGCGGCTGTCTACCCAGCATGGATCGAGTTGCTCTGGCAGGTCCATGGCAGCGGCAGATCAGATCCTTCTTGCAGTCAGCTGACACTGCCCGGCTTGATACCGATGCAGACTCAGCTCTGGCAGTCCAGTGGCCTGTGGCAATCGCCTGCAGATCAGCTCTGGCAGTCCAGAATGACCCTGCGGCTGATACCCTAACGCATCTTCAGCTCTGGCAGTCCAGTGACCTGCGGCTGCATACCTGGCAGATCAGGCCTCTGGGTCTGCTCGCGCCTGCGGCTGATACCTGCAGATTCAGGTCTCTGGGAGTCAGTGGCATGCGGCTGACACCTGCAGATCAGCCTATGGGCAGTGACCCCGTTGAAACTTGCGGCTGATACTGCAGATCAGGGCTCCTCATAGGCAGTCACAGTGACCATGCGGCTGACTACTGCCAGATCAATTGCCGGCAGTTCCAGGTGGAGCCTGCGGCTGTATCCCCTCTGCAGAAAGCGCACACTGGCAGTCCTCGAGTGACCCATGCGGCTGATCACCATGCAGATCAAGTGCTTTCCGTGGCCGCCATTGTGACCTGGCGGCTGATACCTGCAGATCAGCTCTGGCAGTCCTGTGACCTGCGGCTGATACCTGCAGATCAGCTCTGGCAGTCCAGTGACCTGCGGCTGATACCTGCTGATCAGGCTCTGGCAGTCCAGTGACCTGCGGCTGATACCTGCTGATCAGGCTCTGGCAGCGCGGCCGGCATGCGACGCTGACCCTCGAGCACGTGACGTCGCTACTCGAGGCTCGCTTCTGCACGGCTGAGCACTAGAGTGGTCCAAATGTGTAACACAGATGTATTAAAAGAAAATGGCACACTCCTTAAAGGAAATAGTTCACCTTCAACATGGGTTTTGAACTGAGATAGCAGTTTTGTAGCCAGTGTTGAAAAACCCCTAACTGAAAGTTTTCTGGCTGAAAGGGCTCTCTAGCCGAATATATTTGACTTTTTGTCGAAAGAATGTGGGCCATAAATACAGAATGTCAAGAATACTGGCCTCACGCACCTGGGCAGAGTAATATTAATCTTACGCGACTACTAATCTTACGCGACTACTAATCTTACAAGACTACTTTCGAATATCTGATTGGCTGAGCCACGTTTGACGTTGCGGAGAGTACACATATAGTTTTGATACAATTAATAATGTACGTCCTTCTGTTCTGAATCAACGCGATGTATGGCTATTTTTGACATTATGAAAAATAAATTGTATTTCAAAATATAGTCAAATCGCGTTAATAAAAAATCCAAGGTAAACTATTTCCTTTAAGCATTGAAAGACGATCTTTGGCAACTGACGTCCTAAAACCAGCTTTCGAAATCGGGGTGGGACAACCGGAGGAGGTTGAAGGAGTACGCTTATTGCGCGACTGATACAATTGTCATTATCAACATAAACCCAACCTTCAACGCTAACAGCTGATACCTCCTCTAAACTCCTCCAATCGTTCCTGTGGAGGCTCCCAAAAAGCTGCTCTGGGCTGCTCCAGCTTCTCTGAGCTCCTCCTGGGAGAAGTTTACAACTGTCTATTGTCCATGTCCATTAGGGTAGCGCAAAATGTACTTATGTCGAAAAAATAGCGGATACAGGTTTTTTCCATGCCTTTGGACATTCTGAGTTCAATGGTGCACATTTAAATTAATTTTGACGACGTTTAGGGGTCGCGAAAATCGGTGAAAATGGTGATTTTGCTCATTTTCGACTAAAATCGGGACATAATTGCCCATAACACATAAACTGTACAAATGTGGGTTGAAGGGACAAATATAACGAATAGAACTGATGTTCAGCTTTCGTTTGACGCCATTCCCGAGTCTGTATCACTTACGGTTGACGTTTTATACACATTTTGCACATCAATATTTGCTCCCGGCGGCCCCGCTGGCAGCGTGGGTTCAAATCCCGCCGCACGGTGTTTATGCCGAAAACGGAAACTTTCGCGCGGGGGCGCGGTCTCTTAAGAACGCAAAATGTTGATTGGCTACTCCTTGTTGAAGCGAATGATGCCTTTTGCAATTCAATCAGGATCATATGAAAAAATGAATGAAAATTGTCTTGTAACCAGACATGTGTAAATATGGGTGTTCTTGTAAATACGCGTATACCGACAATGAAACGCGCACTAGTGTGGTGCGCACACTAAAGGTGAGGTTTCAAGAATATGTCAAGCCACTAACATTCTTCTCTCAATCCTACCTAAGCACATGAAAACTAACACAATGGCAACACTCTAGAAACATGTATAAACCTCACCCCTACCCTGATACGGCGTGTCCAGATTATTTGTTGACACCAGCCGGTCATCTGAATGACTATTTACCCTTCGGTGTATGCAAACATCCTAACGAATGGGCTAAATACGTGTTTGACTAAAGAGCCTCAACGCTTATTAATGCCTGTGCCAAGCCTTAATCATATGCTGCGCGCTGTGAAGCCTGCGTCTGGGTCTGGGTTACATACATTTTTCCAGTGTTGGATTTTTTGCAAATCGGGAACTGTCGCCTGTGGATCTCGACCAGCTGCATAAAGTGCCTGCAGTTGAGCCTTCATCTTTGTGACGTGGTTTATGAAGTCGTCGATCATCTTAATACAACGCTCGGCGAACAAATTATTTGTTACCTTGAGGGCTGAGGCTGGTGACGAACTCCCTGAACTTATGAAACTCGTCGATCTGCCCCCACTCAGCCACCGGCAGGTGGAGCCAAGTTGGCTTGGAAACACCCACGTCAGCGAAAATGAGCCACGACTGCTCATCGACGAGCTCCTTGAGCTTAGTTGACTCCACGATTACTGCATTTTCGTCGATGTAGTCCTCAGGCTTACCGGAGCTCAGCAGCGTGGCGCCATGACCTCCTTCTCCCCAGAGACTCTTCGGCTACCAGCGCCAGGGGCACTACCTGCGGCCGCAGATACTAAACGTGGCGCACCGCCACTCAAAGCGCCACCTTGGTGACGTCGATATCCATCGTTTTGTTGTGGATGAGGTCCTGATGGAGCGCTAGCTCCAGAGCTGGCGCATCGGCGGCCACGGTGCAGGCCAGCCAGGACGGCGCGTAGATGGCGCCAAGAAGCGCACCCAGTCAACACAGCAGTGCGCGCAACTCCTCCTCCAGGCCGAGCTGGTCACTGGTCAGGGTACTATAGAGGAGGAACTGTGCGCGCTGCTGCGTCGCATGGTGCGCTTCATGGCGCCCATATACACACCAGCCTGGCTGGCCTGCCCTATGGCCGCCAACGCACCGGCACTGGACCTGGCGCTCCACTTGGACGTCATCCATAACAAGACGGTGGATATTGACGTCACCGAGGCGGCGCTCCTAGTGGCGTCTCGCCTCGTCTGGTATCTGCGGCCGCAGCTGGTGCCCCTGGCGTTGTGTAGCTGAAGGGTCTCTGGGAAGGAGAAGGCTTCCATGGCGCCGCGCTGCTGAGCTCCGGTAAGCCTGAGGACTACACCAACGAAAATGTAGTAATCGTGGAGTCAACTAAGCTCAAGGAGCTCGTCGATGAGCGGTCGTGGCTCATTTTCGCTGATGTGTGTGTTTCCAAGCCAACCTGGCTCCACCTGCCGGTGGCTGAGTGGGGGCAGAACGACGAGTTTCATAAGTTCAGGGAGTTCGTCACCAGCCTCTAGCCACTCATATGGTAACAAATTATGACTTTGTCTGAGCGTGGGTATTAGATGATCGATGACTCTATTCACGTCAACGCAATAAGTATAGAGGGCAGTAATTCAGTCAGGCCTTATGGTCAGTGAGGATTCGAAGATTTCTACATCAGCCGTACTGTTCAGGTCTCTTTGTCAGTCTGCATGGATAACAAATCCATATCTCAGATTATGAGATATATATATGTGAGGCTCACACCAGGCCTAGTAGAAGTTTATATGTTGAGGAGATATAACAAGTCAAGAGCCACGCTAAAATATTAACAAGAGGCTGAGAAATACCTGCAAAGAACACACAAAACGTTTCCGCATACCTGAGAGAGGCACGACCTCGCTCCCGTATTTCTATAGAAGTGCATGCCTGAGGACCGTGAAATTTTGACGGAATAGTTCCAAAACACATCTATATTCAATCCTGAGTTTGTATGTAAGTACGTATGTTTCGTCGTCAACTATTGCACTGTAAAGAATACGTGATATATTACCAGTTTTCCTTACATCTTCCCTCTATACCCAATCAAAGTTCCGACCTTGTAACGTATGCTGGACGCGTTTGGATGAGAATAGATATTTGAAATTTTGCACAACCGTTTATAGGGCTCCGGTGGATGTTTCTGCTAATTTTTAGTGAAATCCATTCATTTTTTATATAATTTTATTAACCCTATTCTCTGCGCGGCCAGAATTACGTTAACCTGCGTGGGGGGGGGGGGCAGATTCTGCCCCCAGAGTTTTCGAGAACCGCTCGGCCGATTTTGATGGGACAAACATCATTTGATTCGTCGTGACGAAATATTTCTTGTTGGACCCCGCAATTGCTTTTTTGTTCAAAACATGGGGGCCAGGGGGCCAAAAATACGAAAACTTTGGTTGTTTTTTGAAAGGTCATTGTGACCATGTGATTCGACCGATTTGCATGCAAAAGACGTTTTTGAGCTTCCAATGTCATGCTCTGTAATGTGTGAAAGGGACAAGTACAAAAATGAAAAATCATAGGCGTACTCAGGGCTAAAAAGTTGTGTGATTTTTTTTAAATAAAAATATTTGCTTTTCGTTAGTGTTTGGAACGTGGAATCGTCACATGTGGGCTTTTTTGCTGTAATTCGTTAAATGTAACAAATTGTGCATAGGCGGATTCAGGTAAACAACGTGGGGGGGCACCATGTGAGGAACACCTTTTATCATCTTGTTTATTTGAAGTTGGGCCTAAATTGATGGAGAATATCGCCTTCCATTTTATGTACCTGAGTTCGCCTTTGCCCAAAAATATGTATAATTCAATTATGTATGATGTACAGTCTCTCTTGAAAGTATCTGTGCACTGCGGTGGGGGCACCACCCGGCCCAACAAGGTTGTGTGGACAGTTGAGAGGTCACTGAGTGTCTGACCCTACCAGGGATCGGTGAAAACGCGAGGGGAGCCGAGCCGAGCCGTCAAGGAGGTTCTGAGAATCACATGCCTCGGGCTAGCAGCACGAATTAATCTACTGTGCTCGACAGATCGCTTGGGACGCCCAACATTCGGGGTGTGGTGTTTAAAGGCGTCCGCTGGCTACACGAATTTCACGCAAATAATTAATTTCGCGGCATTTTACGCATTAATTATGGCATTGTTGGGTCGCGATTTTTGTATTATTTCTAACTATCCTTGCTCTCTCGCGCTCTCTCACGCTTTCACTCTTTCACTCACTCACTCTCTCTCTCACTCTCTCACTCTCTCACTCTCTCACTCTCTCACTCTCTCACTGTCTCGTCTCTCACTCTCTCAGTATTTCTCTCGACCTCTCACTCACTCACTCACTCACTCAACTCAGTCACTCTCGCTCTCACTTACTCAGTCACTCTCAGCTCTCATCACTCAGTAACGTCTGCTTTCACTACTAAAAGTAACTCTCGCTCTCACTCACTCACTTCACGTCTCATCTCACTCACTCACGTCTCGCTCACACTCACTACTCACTCACTCACTCACTCATCAACTCACTCACTCAACTCACTCACTCACTCACTCATATACTATGATTCCACTTGCTACTCTCGCTCTCACTCCTGTATCACTCACTCAGCCACTCACTCACTCACTCACTCACTCACTCACTAACTAACACATTCACTCACTCACTCACTCTTGCACTCACTCACTCACTCTCGCACTCTTGCGCTTACTCCCGTACTCTCACACTTGCAATCTCACTCGCTCACTCACTCACTCACTCACTAACTCACTCACTCACTCTCTCGATCACTCACTCTCTCGATCACTCACTCACTCACTTACTGACTCACTCTCACACTCACTCACTCTCGCACTCACTCGCTCACTCATTACTCATCAACTCTCGCACTTACTCTCGCACTCACTCTCCGCACTACTCTCGGCTCACCTCTGCACTCTTGTGTTTGGCACTCACTCTCGACTTATTCTGCACTCAGCTCACTCACTCACTCAATTACTAACTCAGCTCATTCACTCACTCACTCAAACTCACTCACTCATACTCACTCAACTCACTACTCACTCACTCACTCACTCCACTCAATCATCCTCAAGCACTCACGCACTCACTCCTCTCGCTCTCAAGATCACTCACTTAAAGCTCTCACCAATCGCCCACTGTCGCTTTACTCACCCCTCTCGCACTCACTCACTCATTAACTCACTCACTCTCGCACTCTAACTCACGTCATACCTCTTGCACTCTTTCTGGCAAACTCACCAGTATCCTCTCGCACTCTCACTCGCACTCTCGCTCCTCACTCTCCACTGTCACTTCTCGGCTCTCACTTCGGTACTTCTTCACTCTCAATTACTCCCTATCGCTCCTCACGTTACTTCGCAGCTCACTCACCCACTTTCCGTACTCAATGAACTCGATCTCGCTCCACTCGCTCACTCTCGCTCTCACTCACTCACTCTCGCACACTTGATCTCGCTCACTCTCGCACACTTGATCTCGGCTCTCACTCGCATCACTCTCGCTATCACTCGCTCACTCTCGCTCTCACTCACTCACTCAGTCACATCACTCTCGCGCTCACTCACTCAGTCACATCTTTTCTCGCGGCTCACTCACTCCTCTCGGCGCTCACGTACATCACCTTCACACTCCTCACCGCTCACACTCACTACCTCACACTCACTCACCCAGCACTCTCGCACTCTTCGCACTCTCGAGAGACTCATCGCACTCTCCTCTCTCTCTCTCTCTCTTCCTCTCTCTCTCCTCTCTGCTCTCTCTCGCTCTCGCATCGTCGCTCTCGCTTCGCTCCTCGTCTCGCTCTCGCTCTCGCTCTCGCTCTCGCTCTTGCTCTTGCTCTTGCTCTTGCTCTCGCTCTCGCTTTCTCGCTCTCTCGCTCTTGTGCGCTTAAAAGTTGCGGATCTTATTCACCATCTCGCGCTGTGGCCCGAAACACGACAGAGCTTTTCTAATGGCGAGTGCCAAGGCGGGCGCTGGGTTGGGTCGGGAAGAGAGGGGAGGGTGACATGACCTTTGACCGGTCGGAATGAGGCTTGTCTGGGCCGCGAATACACAGGGGCCCTCAAACTGGTTTGGGTAGTTCCCTGGATCGCCGCAACCCATGCACAGATACTTTCAAGAGAGACTGTACAAAGCATCAACTTCGTTTCTGACGCTTGTATTCCACCGCAAACTACGAAGGAAGTATGCACCGCACACCCGCAATCGTAACGACCTCCCAAAAACATGACCCTGAAGCCGTCTCTGCTGGGCCGATTTTTTCAAAATTTTCACAGAACACGCGTCATTCATATTTAAGAATGTCCCAAAGTTTCAAGGCGTAACGGTTCAGAAGCAACGGGCGAAAAACTACCGGGGGGCAGAATCTGCCCCCCGCAGGGAATAGGGGTAACTCCGAAACAAGCACTGACCAATACAACTTTTTTATCACTGCAGTTGTATTTGAACACGTGAACGATCGCACCTCCCTCAGCGCGGACCACAGCGTTCAGTCGCTGCTTCCACTGCAGGATGCTTCGCCTGATAGTGTCCAGATTCACTCCCTCCCATGCAGCCACTATCGCAGCCTTCAACTCCTCCAGAGAGTCGAACTTCTGACGGCGGGACTAGTACACCGCCTCTGCCAGGACTCTCCAGACGCAGTAATCCGGAGAGTTAAGGTCCGGTGAGTTCGGTAGTCACTTGTCCTTGCCGATGAAGGCAAACTGGACCACTAGGAACCCATCAGTTTCTCTGCTCCTGTGTAAAGGAGCTCCATCCTGCTTGCTTCATCGGCTAGCACGAGTGGCCGCCGAACTCACCCGACCTTAACCCTCTGGATTACTACTTCTGGAGCGTCCTGGCAGAGGCAGTGTACGAGTCCCGCCGTCAGAAGTTCGACTCCCTGGAGGAGTTTAGAGCTGCAATAGTGGCTGAATGGGAGGAAATGACTCTGAACACCATCAGGCAGACGAAACACCCTGTAGTGGAAGCGACGACTAAATGCTGTGGTCCGCGCTGAGGGAGGTGCGATCGCTCACGTGTTCAAATACAACTGCGATGAGAAAAAAGTTGTATTGGTTGGTGTTTGTTTCGAAGGTAATAAAATGAGAAAACATGAATGGATTTTATATAAAATTAGTAGAAACATCTACAAGAGCCTTATAAATGGTTGCGCAAAAGTTCAAATATATATCCTTATCCAAATGCGTCCAACATACGTTACAAGTTCGGAACATTTTTGGGGGGAGAGGGAAGATGTAAGGGAAACTCGTAATCTGTCACGTATTCTTTACAGCGCAATAGATCACGATAAAATTTACGTACCTACGTGTACAAATTTAGGAGTGAATAGAAATATGTTCTGGCATTATATCGTCAAAATTTGGCGATCCTCGGGGGAGTACTTGAATAGAAATACGGTTTTAAAGTTCGGAACATTTTTTTCGGCCCACCCGGTATAAGGCTTGGTACAGGCATAAGGTTATGTTTTTTAGACAATGCGTGTTTAACCCTTCATACGATAGTTTGCATACACCAAAGCTGTAAATAGTCATTCACAAGACTGGCTGATGCAAAAAATAAGCTAGATACGCATTACGCAACATTAGGGTAGGGATGAGGTTTACACATGTTTCCAAGGTGATACCGGTGTCTTAGTTTTCACATGCTTAGCAAGATTTGAGAGCATGAAATGCAGGCGAATTCCAGTGGCTTGACATCTTCTTGAAATTCCTATTTTAGCGTGTGCACCACACCAGTGCGTCGTTTCATTGTTGACATACTCGTATTTACATGACAATACATGTTTACAGATATACCTACTGGTTGTTTATTTTACTTCATTTGTTTTCTCATATGATCCTGATTGAAATGCAAAAGGCATCATTCGCTCCAACAAGGAGTAGCCAAGCAACATTTTGCGTCCTTAGGAGACCGCGCCCCCGCGCAAAAGTTTCCGTTTTCGGCATAAAGACCGTGCGGCGGGATTTGAACCCACGCTGACGGCGGGGCCGCCGGGGACAAACATTGATGTGGAAAAATGTGTATAAAAAGTCAACCGTAAGTGATACAGACTCGGGAATAGCGCCAAACGAGAGCTGAATATCAGTTCGATTCGTTACATGCCTCCCTGTAACCAACATCTGTACAGTTGATGTGTTTTGGGCAATTATGTCCTGATTTTAGTCGAAAATGAGCAAAATCACAATTTTCACCGATTTTTCGCGACCCCTAAACGGCGTCAAAATTAGTTTTAATGTGCACCATTGAACTCAACATGTCCAAAAGCATGTTAAAAACCTGTATCCGCTATAATTTTCCGAAATAAGTGCAATTTGCGCCACCCAACTTGCACCCATGCAAAATAACTTCAGTGATGCAATGGACATTGTCCATTGCATGACTGAAGTTATTTTGCATCGATCAACTTAAAACAATTAGGCATGAAAACAATCAAGCCTTTAAACCTCAGTGTGCCTAATGAAATTCGTACGTAACAGTTGCATCAGACGTTACCTTTGTATTTTTGGTCTCTCAGTTATAAATTTAAACGGTATGGTACAAATAAGATGGGGTGTTATTGGCAGAGAAAACACCATTCCACCGCGGACATACTTGGTTAGAAAAAAATGCTATTAAGCGAGGAAAAACGGTGAAGGACATTAACTCGTAATTCGTATAGGTACAATCTAGGGTAAATGTTCTGTCCATGCAAAAGTTCTGTCCGCTGTTTCTGCCTCTGTCTGTCGGTGCTGCACGCAATGGAATCCAATGCATCCATAAAACCGTGGATCACACCAAGCATTCTTTGCTCGATTAATAAAAAACACAACATATTAACAAGTTCCTTTACGACGAGAAATAGGACAAATGAAAACATTACAAGAAGATACGAAAATGTACTCGTACAACTATCAGGGATGCCAAAAAAAGTTGTACTTAAGAAGATCACTGAAACAGAACAAAATAATGGAAAGGTGCTTTGGGATTTTGTTGAATAAAGTTGTTTAGCAAGTCCTCATAAACAAAACAATCCTGACACCTTTTATGATAGCCAAGTAGAACGGCATAAAGCCAGATGTACCGGAATGGCTTCAATGTATTTTTCTTCCATTGGGCCATGTTAGATCAAAGACAATACCCAAAAATGACAGTGATCCTCTAAACTATCTAATGAATTAAATTAATGAACATATGTATCAACGCCACAACTACAGCTACTGAAATTGAAAACCATTATCAGGTATTAAACAGTGTAGGGGGTGGGATTGACAGAATCAGACACACAGATCCTCTTAGGGAATATAGAACATAATTCATCATCTACTTTTTTCATCAACTTATGCTTAAGAAAGGCCAGTATTTCCCGACAATCTAAAAGTTGCCAATAATTAACGCCAATAATAAAGCTGGAAGTAAAGATTACGTTTACAAATTAAGGCCAATCATCCTTATTGCCAATTATATAAAAATCTGAAAAATAATATACTTAACATTGTCACCGATATTAGAAACAATACTT
This sequence comes from Semibalanus balanoides, assembly GCA_014673585.1. Lineage (NCBI taxonomy): Eukaryota > Metazoa > Arthropoda > Thecostraca > Balanomorpha > Balanidae > Semibalanus > Semibalanus balanoides. The sequence goes on from VOPJ01013849.1 coordinate 29,418, forward strand.
CTTAATCACCTTGCAATTTGGATTTCGTAAGCACATAGCAGTATATGCGATAGCTCATATGAATGACGAAATAACTAAAAATTGCAAAGAACAATGAAATTACATTGTATCTATACTAGATCAAAAAATTGCATTTCGATAGTGTATGCATCGAAATACTACTTGCGAAAAATATAGTTATACGGATCCAGAGGATCCTATATGAATATAATTGACTCATATCTTTGGTTCATAGACAACAAATAACTAAACATTAATCATACATATTCTGACAAACAGGACATTACTGGTAGGAGTTCACAGGGATCAATTCTAGGCCCCTTATTATTTATCATGTACATTAACGACATGCTAACATTAACACATTACAAGTTTTCTATGTATTACGCTGATGAGACAGCGGTTATGATTTAAAGCAAAAGTATTGAAGGCAATTCCAAATCAAAGTAATCAACTGCATGCCGTCGTCCACAAAGTGGTTTCAGAAAAATAGGCTATCATTAAATGCATCCAAATCAAGTTAATCAGATTTTTCAGAATCGTTCAAGTGATATCAACATATCACTAGAAAATACTAAAAATTGAAAGAAAAGCCTGTGTAAGGTACTTAGGAATGTATGTAGACTACGAAAATCTGAAGTGGCATAGCCATATTGCTTATGTTTTATCAACATAAGTAGAAATTGGGCATCATGGAAGAGCAAAAACATTTACTGATAGCACGAGAGCTGATATTGTTATTAACGCGCTGATATTACCACATCTAAGTTATTGGGCGCAATAATTTGGGAATAAATTAATGAATCAAACATCAGAAGGAATTCGGAGCATATTTCCAAAAAAGAGCTGTAAGAATAATAGATAAAAAAACCTTACTTGTACCCATCAATGGGCTATTTATTCAACATCAAAATACTTAAATTTACGGACATTAAAAGAAGCAGAGTAGTGATATATTAGCACACATTAATAACTATGCTATAACCAATATCTCGAATATTAATTTGTTTAAATTCGAAAGAATCCCAAGAATACCAGACAGACAAAATCATTTCTTTAATTCCAACAGCCTTAAGAAATTACAGAGGCATTGCATTGTCATGTAGTGCGCCAAGAATTTGGAACACTGTTTATTGGTGCGATGTTTTAAAAACATCGAAGACGTTCCGAGAAACAAACTAACATTAAAAAAGCAAGTGAGGAAACACTTCTTTGAAGAATACAGCAAAATATCATGAGTGAATAACTTAGGAAGCCATTTGCCAGTTTTAATTGAGTGATCATCCATATTTGCATCATCTTTTCTTTGTACTCTATATTAGTTTATTCTTTTCCGTACCTTTATAATCAGTTTATAGTTTGCTTTTTGTTTTTTCGTTATCTTATCCGGTATATGTACTTTGATGGGAAATGGAATGTACTAGAGATCCGAGTGAATGTATATACTTTGTACATACTATTTGTGAAAATCGGTTAGCGTCCCCTTAACACCCAACTAATTTAGTTTAAGTCCCTGGACCCCTTGCGCGGCGTTACTAGCTTTGCTATCTGTACGCAGGGATTCCAGGGGAAAAAGATTACTAACAAACGGTGGTGGGTTTGCCAAAAAACAAAAAATATAGCAGGGAGTGGTGTGACCCAAATCAATTGGCAAGTCTCAATAATCGTTTGAGAGTTGTTTGTATTTAACGGATAAAGGGGTCACATGGGAAAGGGATGGGCACTCCTGCCTACCTATTAATGGGTGGGGGAACTAAAAAAAAAATGAAATTACTATATCCCTCTCCCCTGGTATCAGGGGCGAGGGCAAAACTAGTCTCAATAGATTTCACTGCATGTAGCACCGATAAACAGCACCGATAGACAAAGTTGACATTGAACTAAACGGGTGTGCTTAAAGGGAGGTTTCACCTTTAACATGGAGTTTTGAACTGAGATAGCGGTTTTGTAGAGCAGATTGAAAAATTAGTTTTGGCTGAAGACGTTTTTCGCTACGCTAAGTAATTTCGACACAGCATTACAAACATGGTCGTTTGAAAACAAGTTTCGACCCCCCCCCCGAAAACTTTGGCGTAGTAATAACCAAGGCGATATAAATAGTATTATTCATGTCTCCGAGTGGAAGATAAGGATATATTTTCCAAGCGGATGACTGAAAAAACGAGCGACGAAGGAGCGAGGTTTTGTCAGGAACACGCGCGGAAAATATTTCTATCTTCCACGAGGGAAACATGAAGAATGCTATTCTTTCTAGGTAGACGTTTGATTCAGTTCAGTTCAGTTTTCTGTACTTGATTTTTTCCGTCGAAAATCGCGTGACCTTATCTTGCATCTCAGAGGATGCCAAATATCACAACATTTATTTCACTTTTTCGAGTTGAACGAGCATTAAACATCTTTATCTTTGCATCTCAGAGGAGTGCGAAGATAAAAATATTCCTGCACTGCAGACCACAAATGGAAAATCAAAACTCTACTAGAAAGAAGTATAGTAAAGTAAACGCGTTCAGCTCGGTCAACGTGACCATAGGCATCGTGGCGTTTGTGGCGAACCCATTTCCAGTTGAAATTTTTTGGATCCATCGCGTTTTCACGCGCAATGGGAAACAGTGGTTAATCTGAGCTTTTTTTTTATTAATTATTTTTTTCATAATAAATATTCCGGACACTTTTTTTCCAAAGAAACTTATTGACTCATGTATATAAATGATCTAGCTTTTTATGGTGGTAAATATATATTTTTATCATTGCATTTAATTATCAACAACCGTTTCAATGGAAGCGAAGTCCTGGGTCAAAGTCACGTGACTGACGCCCAACACCTGGTAATAACTTCGAGTAACTTGTAACTAACTGTAAGTAACTTCGACACAGGACTAGTGAGCCCCTTTTAGAAGAGTAATTCTTTCACTACAACCCATTTTTCGATCTGCTCTACAAATCTGCTATCTCTGTCCGAAACCCATATGGGTGAACTATTCCCTTTAACCAAAGGTTTTTAAAAATACTTTCTACGATAGCTTCCGTCAGACAAAAACAAACATCGCCCCAGGGAAATGGAGGATTTATTCTAATAGAGCACTGAAAGGACTGCTTCTAGCCGTTTTCACGAAGGATTTATTCACCGGGAACATCGTCATCGGTTGAGGTGAAAAACTGGACAGAACATCAACCCTAGACTGTACATAGTCCAGCACTGGGAAGCGTGGTACTAAAGTCGCAAAAAGTTGCGACCTTAAGATTTGCTCTGATTACTCTATAATTTGGCACAAATAGTCAGCTAGATGAGTAGAACAGGGGCAGCCTTGAGGATATTTCCAATATTTTAGAATCACCATGTAAGCCTGGACCAGTCTACTGAGCACCCTAAGACTGATTGCGCTGCGACCTGCGCTACGACGCAGTCTGAATGACGTTATAAGGCCGGCGCCGGCGGGGGCAGAGGGGGCGCTTGCCACCCCCAACTACGCGACCAGGGGAAGGAAGGGGTGGCGCCCCCAGCTTTGATGAGGCTCATCTTAACGTTGCTTAAATGGAGGCTTGATCGTCATAAAGAACACCAAAAATAAAAAAAAAACTACAAAACTCTGTACTTATTACTCTTCTATAGTGTCTCCCTTAATTTGTCCTGTTGCCAGCGAGGTTATGTGAAAGAATGGCGCGGCAAATTTAATTTGGTAGCGTTCATGACTGGAACATTTATTCAGTTCGGACGCTTCCTCGATACCAGCGCAAGCAGCATGTTACAGGGTCTTTTTTAACATCTCCACAGAAACAGCACACTAGTGAAGATAACTATTTTAAATTATATTATTTAACGATCATCGCAATATATTAGTTGTAAGTGCCAACATATACTTGATCTAATTTGAAGTGTTTAGAAACTTACAAATGATTTAAAAGACCCCGTAGAATCCAGCTGAAATAAAACTGAAAACCCCGCGATGAAAAATGGGGTAATTGCTCAATATTCGTTTCCCCCCTTACTTCAAAATCGTTCCCGGGCCCCTGCTCACGACCCCCCCCCTCCCACCACCTCCACTTTGCCAGCGCCCGCGGCGCTTTGACCGAGGCCTATGGCTCTATGTTACAGTGGTCTGGGTCAGGACAGACACGTACGACACTGTATCCTTCCTGTCAGACGGTCAGACGGTCAGGAAGCTAGATAACATTGCTAGATAAAATACAATGTAGGAATGGATTACCCCCTGAATGAAAATGAAATAGGAAACATCTTCAGGAAATTCGTTTTGGTTGTCTTTTTTAACTTGCACGCAACTACAAAGCGAAGGAAGTAGGAGAAATGCAAATGAATTGCACACTCATACATGCATGCTTTTTCAGCATATAGAGCCATAAAATGCACTTCTGCTGGCACGAATATAAATCTCTCTCTGCGACATGTATATATCTACAGAACTATGTATAAATCTACAGAACAGGATCAGCTCAAGCTGAACACTGAACAGGCGCCGCAGTTCCGGGATCCGGGACCAGCATAATTCATCACCATCGTCTCTCGTAAATTCGTCTGGCGAGCAGAGCCGTGTGGTCCCGGCGGACAGAGCGCAGTTCAGACTTTCATCGGTGCCGCCCGACGACCAGTGGCGGATCCAGAAGGGGGCCATGGGGCCATGCCCCCCCCCCCTTGGGCCTCGAGCTTGAGGGGCACTCTGGCCGCCTGAGGGGGCACTCTTGTCGCCTCGGGGGCACTCTTGTCGCCTGAGGGGTACTCTTGTCGGCCTGAGAGGGGCACTCTAAGCCCGGCCTGAGGCACTCTTTGTCGCCTGAAGGGGCACTCAAGCCGGCCTCAGGGGCACTCTGGCCGGCTCGAGGGGGGCCACTCTGCCTGAACCTGAGGGGCCTTAAACATTTGCAAATTAAAAACATCTGAAATAGGGTGCACCCTCAAAATTAAGTGGACCAAATCCGTTCGAATTTTCATAGATTTTGGGTATAGGTAGGGGCACCACTGCAATTGATGGCCCCCTCCTTGAAGATTTTCTGGATCCGCCACTGCCGACGACTAACGTTCGCCGCTTCTGAAATCAATAGAACGCGCTACGCCGGGCTCCGAGCCACTACGCCGTCCCGGATCCAGGAGAGGCACTTGACATTCATGGCATTTTCGGGGCGTCCGTTCATGGTTAGATGAAACCAGCGGGCCGGGCGGACCAGCCCTAGTCGTTGGAGACGTTAAACTTTCACCACTAAATTCTGCCGGTGACCTGACACTGCTCGATCGGATGGTGGGGGCAGCATCCGCACAACAAGCTTTCCATGGTCTGGGCCCTCATCTCAACGCATCCAATCAAAACATGATGACTAACTATATTTAAAAAGTGACTCGTTAGCCCTCCCCAATTGCGAAGACCGCATATCTTGGCTTTAAGCTATGCGGTACAGTATAACTGCAGGCGCTTACGCTTACTGCTAGTGCCATCTAGGGCATATAAATATAAGTAGACACGTGTATTGTTCTTAGTCTTAACCACTAACCACATAACCAGGTCTGCGACATCACGTGACTGCATTTCGGCCTGGGATGTTTATAGTGGTTTCTTCTTGTATTTCAACACGCAACGGCTATGACGATTTTTATGGTCGTGGACGGAGGAACTAAACATATTTTTATTATATTCATGCTGGGATTCCAAATTCCATCTATTTCACGCTTAAAAGAATAGAGTGAGCTATCTATTGTGTCCAAAAGTATACATATTATGCTTGTTTATATAATTTTGCGGCTTTATTTGTGGGAACCGGGGAACATCAACTCTAGCTGTGACAAAACTGGCGCAAGTAAGCAATCCGACCAGTTCTTCAGCTTAGTTGCATGCAACTAAACTGAAAACCTTTTTTACTCTATGCAAGAGTAAATGGGGAGTCGTGCTCAATACGACCATGGCGTTACTCTATGGTCACGCTCAAAGTACTCGTCTCGGACACCTTGCTCACTATTTACTGTTTATCTATACCCTGCCATTTACCACCCCCATTTACTTGCGACAACCCCTGAATAGTCACCAGTTACCCATTAAATGCTCTACAGTTACCATCCAAGGAACTCTTAATAAACATGCCAACCCTTACAAACTTTCCAATAGCCCACACATTATCTCTTAACCCGCGCGGCGTAGGGGTCTCTCGCCGAACGCGCGGCGTA
>VOPJ01013850.1:0-46488 GCA_014673585.1 Semibalanus balanoides
GCCGCCATGGTCTCCTACATCAAAGGCGCCGACAGGGAGTGGCCAATCCAGGGTATTTCTCATCCATGGTGTTTTGTGTTTTGTACCGTGATTATATAGATAGGGCCTTGAAACCGTGATAATATGGGGTGATAGGGTGATCGGGCCTTGATTGATTGTGATTTCCGGGAGATAAATCATAATTGTGTTCGGTAAGTACTGAGAAACCTGAGTTTTTGAGTGCAGTTTTAATGAAATGAGATGTTTAAAGTTAGTTTTAAATAGTCAATTTTCCTATATTAAGGTTTTTTAAAGCATTATATCGCCCTGTTTAGTTTTGGGAAAGATTGTTTTAGTAGGAAGGTATTGTACACCTTTCACTAATGACCAAAGATATTGGATATCAGTCCAAAATCAATAAAAAGGTGAAACCCAGACTGTTAAGTATGGCATATTTAACAAGATCTTGTTGGCGCGGGCCCATCCTGGCTTGTGCAGATTTGGTGCGGTAGAGAAGCTGGTGTGGATTTGGTGCAGTGCAGATTTTGTAGGGTGCAGTGCCAGATTTGGTAGGGTGCGGACCGTAATGGTGTGGTGCCAATGCTGCGCTGCGGGCAGCAGTAGCACAGGGCAGATTAACTTAAACAAAGCTTTACATATTTTTTTTTGTCAAATTAAGAACTAGCTCTGAAGAAATATCCTCTGTGCTTCCAACCTATTAAGGGCATTTTACTGGTATTGATGGGTTGGTGTGAATCTTAGACTGGTCTGGTGCAGACTGGTGCAGATTTTGGGCCTGCTTGATGATGATGATTGTGGCTTTAGGCCACCGTTGGGCCTGCTTGGTCTGGATTGGTGCAGATTTTTGTCATGGGCTGGTGTACCTTGTAAACTCCTGTGCCACACTTTGCAGTCTGGGATGAAACATTCCCTTTGTGTTTGTGATCATTTTGGGACATTCAATAAATTATATTTGACATGTTCTTACTCAGTCAGGTCCAATGCAATTTTGACAAATGTGTTAAATGTCTCAAATCAGTCTAATCGCCCAGTCTGCAAAACATGGCAGGTTTTAACGAGATCTTGTCATGGCAGGGTTGGCATTAACACATCAAAATTGGGGTAGCTTTTGGATATTTTGGGCAGTTTTGACATTTAGGTGCAGAAATTGGCTGTGACTACCTATACATGCAAATGTGTTAATGTTTCAAATTGGCTGCTATTAATTTCAACTCTTCATGATTTGTCAGCTGTTTCCCATCATGGAGCTCTCTGACTAGGCTCGCACTAAAAGCTGGATGACCTTGGATGATTTCATTTTTTTTTTTTTTTTTAGCAACATATTTGTATATAAATTCAGGGACAAGTACCAATTTGGCTCAAAATCAGTACACAGGTCAATCTCTTTGAGATAATCATGAATATGCTATCAGTTTTTTGATAGCTGACCTAGTTTGACCTCTAATGGTCATCAAAGTGCACAAAACGGTTTGTGAACTCCGTACACTGTTTTGTTAACTTTGATGACCTTTTGAGGTTATGAGGTGCCCCCTCTACAGCTGCAATGGAACATGACATGACAAGAGTTGGATACCAGGCTTGTGATTGATTCTGATTGAATCATTATTATTTTAGATGAATCATTCATGAATCGATTCACCTCCTTATGAATGATTTAATTAATCATTGATTGAATCATTCATTCAAAGAAAATAGGGTGATATAATCATTCATAGCACAATTAATCATTATTTTTTGGGGGGACAGCAGAAACTATACAAGTCTAATAATAGGGAATCAAACTGAGTGAACAGTGAACACATGTCAAGATCACTTATAGCACCTTCATTTGGTCTGTAAACACTGTCATTCCGAATATATGCACTGTTATTTGCACTTACACATTGCTAATCATTTTGTTTGTTTTTGTTTATTTAATGACAATGAGCAACAGGCATTCACCCAATTACAGCTCAAGTCGAGTAATCTACATGCCAGCGACATACCAGCAATGCAACATAACACACTCCAACAGTGGTTAGGAACAAATTATGATAACACAAAAATAATATACTAAATAGAACAAAAGTTTCATGAGGCATGTAAGATGCAATAAAGTTAAAATAAAATATTAAGATGAAACAATAATTCACAGATATGCTGGAGGCTAAAAAGACAAAACGGCTTAGTAAAAATAAAGACATGCGATCGGTAAACGAGGCAACCCCATATGAGTAAAAACAGAAATAAAGATAAACAATTTCGCTCATAAGGCTGCGATTGGTCGTATTCGCTTCTACTCGCAACTCGACACGCCTAACTGATCTCAGACGCGGCATCACATAACACCTACTCAAAAATCACATCAAGACAGTGCTGCAACAGCCTACACTCGACCAAACTGGTGTATAATACCAAAATGTAAAACTAAGATCTACTGTATCGATCAACATTTGGATAAAAAGTGATGACGACATCGGCTTAAGAGGCATATCTCAATGCACAATAGGAGCCTTATTTTTGCAGATTGTCAAAAACCAAACTCAAAATTTACTTTCGATAATCAGACTCTGTGGGTGTTTTAACTTCTACAATACTTAATTTCAATAGAATTCCAACAACTTGGCCATCTTAACTCAAATCTTATGAATTTTCAAAAAAAAATGATTGAATCATTCATGATTGATTCATGTAAGCCTGTGAATCACTGTGAATCATTCATCAGTGGCAATGTTGAGTGATTGAATCATGATTGATTAATTCATGTTGCCGGTGAATCATGATTGAATCATTCATTACAATTTGAATCAATCACAAGTCTGTTGGATACATTGATAAACTTATTTCGAAATGTGTTAAAATAACTTGACTTTCTTTTGAATAAAATAATATATTATTAGCACAAATGATCATTTTTGAACAACCTCTTTACAATGAACCTGACATTATTTGTACTGACTTGCTTCTTTTGTTGGCAGCCCTGCCAAGATGGCTCAAAAATGGTTGGACCCTAAGGAAACAGCCAACTTCATCTGCATTGAATACCCTGCGGTCGTAAAGGATGAAGAAAAAGCTATCAGCTGTTTGGGTGGCATAGAAACCCTAAACAAGGTGATGTAGGCATAGCACTGGCATATTTATCCTTAGGTATTCAAACTGATGATATTGGCTTTCCATGTAGTAACATGATGGATGCTATTTGAAATTACCAATAAAATATAAAATGACATATTGAATTGTTCAGACCCTGACCTTGACCGGCCATCGGCGCGGACGAGCGTGGAATCTCTGAGTACATTCAGACGTACAGACTCGGAGTTGGCTAGAGCCGGGACCGGCGCCCGAGTCCCGGTCAAGAGACTACGTTTTGCCAAATCATGTTGATGCAATTGTCCAAAAGAGACATCGATTTGAGCATCGTAGTCTAGCTGGAGATTTATGTCACGATCTCCTTGGATAGCTGGGTAGTGACAGAGCTAGTCGTTTTCAACATGCGTTACACTCGTATTGTCACGTGTACTCATCGAGAGCCCGCTCGCGTTAACCGAGAGCGTCGGCAAGATCGACAGCTGACTCAGAACTCGCAGAGGGTGTTGGCGACCAGTGCGTCCTAGGATTGGATGGAATTTCGGGTTGTTAAAGCGACACCCTAACGAATTTAATAATAGTTCACTCCTTTTGCCCAATTTCAGAGGGTATTGTCCCACTCTCTTTAACTCTGATATATAGTTTGACACGCGGAGTATGCACTAACGATTTTGAAACCCAAGTTAATGCCGAATCAGCATTAAGAATGGGAATGTTTCACATCTACATAAGATTTTAGTTAAATGGCCAATGTTGTTGGAAATTTCATATCTGAAATTAAGTATTTAGAAGTTAAAACATCCCACAGAGTTCTAAGCGAAAGTAAATTGAGTTTGGTTTTGACATCTGCAAAAAATAAAGGCTACCTAAGTGTATTAGAGGTATATTTTAAGCCTCATTAAAGCCGATGTTTCCGTCATTTCCCTTTTTATCCAAATGATGAAATGAAAGTAAGACTTGTTTTACATTTTTGGATATACATAGCAATACACTAGTCAGTAACATATATGCAGCCGGAGCGTTATTTCTATTTCCAAAAATTACTTCATATGACGTCATCAGCCCAAATACTAAAAACTTAGTTTTTCATGAAAATGAGCACTGTTTGTGAGAAAAACATAATGTCAGAATTCGTGTTCCAGGCAGCAGATTACTTCATATTTTGCACCACAAGCGGCGTACATTGGATAACTTTCAGAGAAGTGAAACATTCCCTTTAATGGCCTCTAGTTAAATATGTGAAAAGCCAGAAATATTTCTAGTTTTCTTTGATAGCCATTCTTGAAAAGGGATCTTTTGGAGGTAAAATGTCCACTCTTTCTGCTGATTTTCAGTCTGGATTTTCCACTCGGCACCCTGGCTCTAAAGAAATCCTAGGACACTGAGTTGGACACGGTTTGTTTGAGGTGTGAGTTGACAGACACAGCCTGAGGTCTGCAGAGTTGTTGCTGCTTAACCTTCATTGCTCGCCGCTCTGTTTGTTTCTGCAGGTGATCGAGGACCCGAGTAACCGGCGTCTGGAACTGCGCTTCCGCCCGGGCGACGTGTTCAGTAAGCCCACCTGTACAGAGCCCAAGGACATGCAAGGTGAGCTGAACGGGTGTTAATCCGCCGCTCCACACATCTATCCTCCGGACTGTTGGTAGTGGGATGGCATGCCGAAAGTTACCACCGGTGGTCAGACACACTGGTCCAGTCCTGCAGGCTTCGTTCGCCTAATTAATCCACGATGCATATGATTAGGAGAAAGTATGACACATAAGGAGAGCTAGTAATTACATGCATGCCATGAGTCGGACGGAGGCGGGCTACTACAAAGATGTTGGTCTTGACAATGTAGGATTTATTGTTGCTGGCATAGCACACGTTCTCTTCAGTTTTGCTGATCGCTATGGTCAGACATGACCGAGGAGAATATGTTTCGCGATGAAATTGGACCCTGCAGGGGTTCACGGAACTTTTTAAAAGCCAGATATGGACTAAGTGTGCGTGTTATGGGGGTATATGAGATACAGTTGTCCGGACTTTTCAATGGCCAACAATAAGTATCTTTCGGCCAACAATACCGCTCCACATCCAAAACGGGAAATAATATGCTTTCACTCGATAGTTAGCAAAGCCATCACCCAAACCGTACGTATCATATTTTCATAACATTTCTAGAAGAGACATTCATCTATCGGTATGAAGTTGTGTAGCCCTTTTGGTTCCCGAAATGTGAAAAAAGAAAGCGCCCGAAAATCGACGGATCCACAGTCAAAGCTTACTGGTGCTTATCCACTGGCGCACGGAGACCCACATCTGGCATACCATTATTAGCCGTGCTTTTCTCTACTAAAGTGTGCTAGTTTTATCCCAACCCGACCAATAGTTGGCGAGATATGCGTTGGGGATTTTACCGTTTTCGGACGTTTTGTGAACGTTAAAAACCTCGGCGAACCCATGTTAAAGAGAGTATGCCTACTCTTTTAGAATGTCAAACATATTTTCTTGACGTTCAGAAGCTATTGGTTGGTTATTGGATACGATTAAACTCACATTTCATGATCTGGAGCCACTTACAAGCCACTTTTGTAAGTGGAATTTTGTCTTATTTTCTTTTGTGTATGCTTTATGTTTCGATATCGATAAACGATCGCCACTATAATCAGAGTGAAGCAGATGCTATACAAAACGGTGCACCTAAGACAATAAACAGCCCATACGAACAACGTTGACAAACTTTCGAAAAGCAAAATGGTCACCGAGGCTCTGTTCGGCAGCTGCTATCAGCGCTCACGAGCTGTTTTGTCGAAATGCTATTGATCGGCGCTAACGATATGCTAGCAAATTGGTATCGATATGTCTATATTGGCAATCATGATTCTAGTGGTGGTTAGCCTTCTGGAGTCGACCCGATAGCTGTGTGATGCCATCACGTTCCTGGAGCTTTTGGAATATCTCAGCAACATAGAGTGAATCTGAAGTCTTGGTTAAATTAGTGAAATTATGTTTTATATACCAGTGTCAACAACCCCTCATGAACGATGTGAGTAGGCACACTCCCTGTCCCTTTAAACATGTAGAAAATGATTTCGTGCACGCGCTCGCTAGACACCGCACCGGTATGACTTTGTCCCTCAGCAATGTATTATCTCACTGAACTACAATCTGATTAAAGTTCAGCTCCGCTAAATGCTTTGAATCGTGAGCTATCCCCAAATAACATACATACATCACCTGAGTCCGTTTTATGTCGCTGTTTGGACTCTGGCTTTGCGCTTTCGGCGCTCGGCCTCGGTCTCAATAGCGGCTGTTATGATGGTCTCTAGGCTACAGTCATGGGTTCAGTTCTGTGTGCTGTTTGTATGCTGGGTTTTATGGCGGGACCACACAGCCGACATTAAACCGGCATGTCGTTATGTTTTGTATGGTGCTGACTGTTTGCATTCTACAATGTCTGATGTTTTAGGGCGCAAATTGACCTTAGTTGTCGGCGCGCCACAAAAAACCAATAAACAAACAAAATGTCTGATGTTTCAGGTCTCCTGCTTAAGGTTAAGTGCCGAAGAAAGAAGAACTCGTCTGAGCCGCCTGTTTACACTACAGAGCTACTTGGTGTCTGCGTAAAGGTGTTTAGGTTCACAAGTGAGTTAGCTCTCTTTATCATCTTCTGGTCAGGGTTGGCACTACCCAAAACCCACTACCCGGTTTTTTGTGGGTTTTTAAACAAAAAACCCAACCCAGGTTTTTCATCAAAATGGTATTGAACATGTTCCCGACGTATTTTTGTTTAGAAACAAAGATGATTGGTGCATCATTGAGTTTGATCTATTTTGTTTCCAGATAAGATGAGTTAAAAAGTAATAATGGTTGTATTTCCCTCATTCCACCATTCAGGCTCCCAACTCTTGTTAAGGAACAACGTCATCCATTTAACTCTCATCTCTACTGACCTAAGAGATGCGATATTTGAAATGTTAAATTTAATCGTGGTATGTAGTATTTTGTTACGTCGCATGCATGAAATGCTCGTAACATCCTTTCTAAGGATGTTTGCATGCTTAAAAGTTTCCAAATTGTGACATTCCAGCATATATCGCATGGCGAAGAGCGGGTGAAAAAAAAAAAAAAAACACTACCCAGTGGATTTTGATTTTAAAAAATCCAACCCTGCTTCTGGTCAGCATCAACTGCACAACAATGAGCTTGTTGACGTTTATGATGATTGGAGTCCGTTTTTTTTACCACTCGGGACCGTTTTCTCCGGTGAGGTGTAACGTCAGCCAGGTGGTTTGTCCTCCCTCGGAGTCAGAAGCTGGACTCCTGTCCCTGATAGATATGCCTGACAGCGCTCAGTCCTGTCCCTGTCTGGAATGCGTGACAGCTTGTCCTGTCCCTGTCAGATGAACCTGACAGGTGTCCCTGCCTGTGGCAGACATGTGCGACTTCCAGTTTCTACCGATGGACGAGCAGGGACGGTCGATGTATGACGACATAGTGCCCAGCTCGTGTCTGGACACGGGCTACCAGGAGCGGCCGGCCGCCCTCTTCATCCCCCCTGTCGCCTTCTCCCGGGTAGACACTCCGCAGGTATGACCACGTGCTCGCTGCTCACACTCAGCCTGTATGGCGGAAATTCACCTGAAACATAATGCAATTTTCGCCCATAAAGCGCATGCGTGAATTTAATGTAACTTAAAGGGACTGTCCCACCTTCAAAAAATGTGTCAAATGTACGTCGTTTGTGGTGCAAAATAGTGAAGTGAATGCTGCTAACACGATTATGACATTTGTTTCCTCCGAACATTGCTCAATTTCATTTTAAAAAAAAAAAAAACAGTTTAATATTTGGCTGAACGCATATGAAGGAATTGTGGGAAAAAGAAAAACCTTCACGCTGTTATAAGTAGGATAGTTACGGCTAATGTATGGCAAAGGGTAAATAAGTCGACGTAATTCAAACATTTAAGCAAAAGAAGACTACGACATCGGCTCACGGCCACCATTCAAATACATTGGGGCGGCGATGTTTACAATTGCAAAATTCAAACTCGATTATCTTTTGTGATTTGACCTCAGGGTTGTTTTTAACTTATACCATACATAATTTTCAATGCCAAGCACGCAAAAATGGCTATCCTCAACTCAAATCTTTGTTAAGGTGGACAGTCTCTTTAAAGGGAATAGTTCACCTTAACATAGGTTTTGAGTTGAGATAGCCAAGCTGGTGGCGCATGCTTCGAAAATGACTGGGACGCTTCAACATTTTCCAAGAAACCTCTTAATTATTATATTCAGTTCCCTAAAGTCGGGACCGGGTATACCCGTAACCCAATCGCTGATGGCTGATTTGGCTGGTTTGACGTATGATTATGACGTACAGATGACGTAAGACTTGGGGAAAGTGTAAGTGCTGGACAAAACCATACTATTTCGGTACCTCATTCTTTTTATTGCAAGAATGAACTTAATCAGGTAATGTTATGCATAGTGATTTTGATGTTTAAATCTTCTATATTTTTTTTAATAAACAACGTTCTGTAGCGTATGTGTAGCGTTCAGCGCTGGCCTGAACGTTCCAGGCTCGCGTACAAATTTGTTGATCGTCCCCTCCCCAACTCACCGAAACCCCACCTCGTACCATACGCGCGTGCCGCTGTTTTGATTGGCCGCCCGCTGAGTGATAGGAGCCGACCGGCGAGACCGGTACGCCAGTGACGTGTTAGGACCGGTGCATGACCTTGTGACAGCATAATCAGACCGGACGCCCCAGTAGCACGTTACAGTGAGCGGACTGATGGCGGACATTACACTTTCATAGTGAAACTTAATAGTGACGAATACCTACTTAAAGCAAGTACTGTGATGGTTTTCAAAGCGTTCGTATTTGCCGGCATTCTTTCAACAAGACTTGGGCAAGTACACATGTATACGGACGACACGATCTCCCCTCACTAAACGATGACGTTGCGTGACTTGCTCAGACAGCTGTTCACAATTACTTTGAGGAAAAAATATGAATTATCACCAAATTATTGACATTTTAATTTGCTTTTTCCGCGTAAATATAGGTTTCTATGACTTACTAGTAATACATATGATACTTAATTTATTGCTTCTCTTCATTACTTCTGAGCTTTTTCTCGTTTTTTCAAGGTGAACTATTCCCTTTAACTAAAAGAGCTAACCACGGGGTGTATCAAAACATTCCGTGTGCAACAGTGTCCGTTCTTCCCACAAGAAAACGTACTGCACCCAACATTCCGGTGCAACAGTGTTCCGTCCGTGCCCCACAAGAACTACTTGCCTAACCACATTCCGGGTGTTAAACAGTGTCCGGTCCGTCCCCACAGAACACTGCTACCCACATTCCGTGTGAACAGTCCGTCGCGTCCCACAGAAACTACTTGCACCCACATCTCCTGTGTAGACAGTGTCCGTCCGTCCCAGAACTACTGCTACCCACCATTGCCGTGTGTAAGCAGTGTCCGTCCAGTCCCACGAAGAACTACTGCTACCCACGTTCCGTGTTGAACAGTGGTCCGTCGTCACACCAGAACTACTGCTACCCAATTCCGTGTTGTAACAGTGTCTGTCGTCACACAGAACTACTTGCTACCCACATTCCGTGTGTAACAGTGTCCGCAAGTCCCACAGAACTTACTGCTACCCAACATTGCGTGTGTAACAAGTGTCCGTCGTCACACAGAACTAACTGCTACCCACATCCGTGTGTTAACAGGTCCGTCCGTCNAAGATGGCCGATGGCCCATCAAGGTGGCTGAAGGCCCCTCGAACTAGCCAATGGCCCTCATAATCGGGCCGAGGGACCTCAAGGTAGCTGGGAGGCCCTTCGCCAGTTTCCCGCAACCTCCCAAGAAGTTTTGGGGGGTCAATTGACCCTTTTGACCCCCCGCGTCGCGCTAATGACGTTACCGGAGGCGCCTGCGAGGGAGCTGTTGTGCCTCCGTGAGTCATTCCGGCGGGTCTGTCGTGGTTCAAGTGTCAAATGGCTCGTGTCACTACCTGGGGGGGTTTTTTTAATAAGGCCTTGGGGCTGTATAAGACTTGCTTGAGAGACAGGCCCCCACAAACAAACCAGGGGGATGATGTTTGTTCCAATTTTCATATGCCTTGTTCCTTATTATTTTAAGCCGGTTTATCTTAAGAACATTGGTGGCAAATCGGTTAAAATATATAAAAGCCGGCTTCAATTCAGCATCAACTTTTATCCTCACTGAGTTAAGAATATGTTGGTGATGGGATCAACAAATGTATTTAGTGATCTTATGTTAATAGGGTATTATATAAAGTATAATGCAGCCATGCAACCCATGCAACCATCTAATTTTCATAACAACTCATTTCCGATAAGCTCATTCAATAAGATTGTATTATGTAATAAGACTATGCAGGCACACCGAAACCCTAAAAATTTGGGGGGTGGGGGAGCAGAGAATTCTGAAGTTGATTCCTTCCATGCAATTGCCCAAAGTGGTAGTGTTAAATTTGAAAAATGTTTTGGGGTTGCTGCCCCCTGGTTCCTGTGTCCTTCAGACTATGAGTAACACCTAATTACGAACAAAGATTATCACTTCGATCAGAAGGTTTTTGAGGCATACTTAGGTGTGCTCTGTGCAGAACTGAAGGTCTTACCTGTGGAGTTATCTGGCGCAGGGGCAGGATTGCTATCTTCTGTGCTTGGTGTCCCCTGGTTGAATCACTGGTTGGGCCGCTGAAACAGTCCACCGGCACCCATATAATAACCCTCAGAACAAGGCTAGAGTTCAAGCACCATGATCTCAAAGAGAATACAGTGCTTGTTCCTTNGCAAAAATAAATATATAAATGCAACTGAATATAAGCATGCGAAAGAAACACAAACGAGACAAACGATTGACGTGTTAACAAATCATGTTAAAAGTAATTAAGGTCAAGAAGAATATTTCAGAAACGGCTGAAAAGGGCAAGCGCTCCGCCACCTCCCGAATGTTGGGGGGGGGCGGAGGCATTCTGACATCGATTATTTCCATGCAACGTCCACAGGCGTAATGTTAAAATCCAAAAATATTTGGGGGGACACGTTCCCCCCCGTCCCCCCTACGGCGGAGCCCCTGGAAAAGGGGCATATCAGTTATATTGAAACTAACTACTATCTCTGCATTAACTAGCACCATAGAGCAGTTACCACATCGGTATTTCCCGAGATGATCGGTAAAACAGCGGTTGCAAGACCTGAGTAAGTAAATAGCCAAATGAAACGCCAAGTGATGTAAGCTCCAGCCACCTCGACATACCGGGTCCTGTAATTGATCCGAGCACCCCGAGTTCACGCCGGGACCTCCACCCACACGTGACACGTGTACCGTGCCACCGGCGCGACTGCGGGTCATCTGATGTAATATGTATGCAGATAGGCCGGCGCGGTCGGCTCGGCGAAATATTAACAGAGCTGGTTAGACTGCGCCGCCGCACTCCGGTGTGAGACGGGAGAGTCGCGACGGACTACGACCGAACGAGGCGGGTCGCAACGGACTACGACCGAACGAGGCGGGTCGCAACGGACTACGACCGACAGCAGACACCGAACGACGCAGCAAAATGAGACTTTACCACGCTGCCGCCACCGGTGGAGCTTTATAACTCTTGGGGAGGGCCCGAGCCCCAACCCCCAATTATTTCAAATTTTAACATTAGGTCTATGGCGTTGCATGGTAAGAACTGAGTTAAAATCTACCAAATTAACATTAGGGCCCCCCGAGCGATTTCATAATGTTCCGCTTGTGGCTGCCGCCCAGCAAGCTGACGATAAAAATTGTAATACCGCAGTCTAAATGAATCGCAATCAGTCCTCCTGTTCTGAATTAATTCTGCAACGTCATGCAGCACAATCATCGCGCTAGCGATTGCGAATATGCTTCTCTGGTACGGCAATTCCACGTACACCCTGATGGTGAGACGAAGAGCACATCCTCTAGTTATTTTTAGTACGTCATGTATCGTACATCTGACGAGTGTCTGACGCACGACCTGGTGCGAGGCATCACTCGTAAGTGGACACCAGTATAGATCAGAGTATTTGCGGCTCAGAGCTCGGTCTGCTCGTCACTGAGTGCCGACCCGCCACTGGCTCCCAGGGGATCGTTACGACCCATCTATCTGCCATGCAGCGAGCAACACCCGTCTATGGGGCACTGACGGCGGCAGCGGTGCTCGCTATATGTCTGTGCTCCCGGGACATTGTCGCCAGGCAGACAGGGAGGCTGCAGTCACGCGAAATGACAGACTTCACGGGAATTCGAGCTACGTCACAGTGGAACCGGAAGGATCGAGACACAACTAACGCTAAAAATGTTATTACTGAAAAAGGTACTTAAAAATGAGCACAAATAACTTAAAGTGGTTAAATTGTACGCAGGTAAAAAAACAGTGTACAGATATCAATGCGGGAAAATGGAGCCAGTACCTATCTTTGCTAACTTTTTTATACCACTAATTTTGTCGCATGAAAAGTCAGGAAAGCTGCATTTCTCCAGTTTCTAGTACACAATTTTCAACAGCTAATACATAAAATACAAAATATTCTTATGAAACATTTCAATTCTGACAAAGCCATAATCAGTGTCAGGCTTTTTGCAAACCTAAAGCCACAAAACAAAGAACGCGTAAGCCCGCACCTATCAGCAATCACGCAAATATATTCCACCAATATCTGGTTTCGCCGGGCAAACACATAATGGACATGATGGACGGGCGCTGCAGATCGGCATGGTTACCCGTCCAGAGAAAATAGCCAACGACCGCGGCCGGAGCCCACAGTCACCAGAGCTGATCAGCTGACCACAGCCAGAGTATCATCCTGGCGGATCTGCTTACCAGAGTCAGAGGAGTATCGGCGGACGCTCCCACCACAGACAGAGAGTCGGCAGAACGCTCCAGCCCATTGACTAAATAAAGACTAGAGGGCTACTGCCATGCCCCGTGGCCGGCCGGCCGTTCCCGCTTCTGCGACACCTAGCGCCACCATGCGAGAGGGGCATGTAAGTAAGCGGAATGTTTAATCCAATGGCGGAAGGTCAATCTTTGAGGAGCGTTGGGTAAAAAACGGTAACAAGTCACTCTACTTGAAACTTGTACACCTTATATCTGCATCAATAAATAAGTAATTGTGGCCAGGGAGAAATCATGGCTGGAGGCAGTATATCGATTTTACGATTTACTAGAAATTTGTAAAACTATTTTTTTTCATCAGGTCAAAGGTCAAGTGTGACCAAATACGTCATTTTGCACATTCGGAGATCGTGTCTCGACTAGAAAAACACATTACGCAGTTTCACTTCTCTTATCTTGATTTATCGGGAGTTTATTGATAAATAGATGTTCGGTGACCTCGCATGACCTCGGCTGACCGTAGGGACCACTGGACAAATAATGGCACTGGGTCTTCAAGAATGGGCCTATGATAAATGATTCCAAAGGAAATGGGATGTATCATGCGTATCCTTAGAAGAAGATTCAATATTTCCACTTATAATAAATATAATGGGGAGGTCAATATATAACGTGACCTTAGTCATTTGGTATTCACAAATCTGAGGTGACCGAAATTGTAGGTACCTATGCTGTTGTGAAATCCTGTAAGTACGCACCGATCGTGGCCACAAACTGTGGTGTGGTACGAACCGCTGGAACTTTTTGGGGGTGGGGTCCACGGATCAGGCCTGGGGACTGGAACCTGAGATACTCCGAGGTCAGAGTTGCACAATATGTGGATAATTGATGCCCCACAGGTGTGCCAAAAGAGGTAAATCAATAAGCACCCAACTCCCGCCAAAGGGACTTTTATACAAATGTTTGCCGCGGAAGGGTTTTGCCCCCTTCAGCACGTCGAGGAACATTATGAAAAGTCCAGAAGTCTGTCTAGACTTGTATAGTTTCAATGGGCTCCAGCCACAGCCAGAGGGGATCAGCGGACGGCGCGGGGGAGGATCAGCGGACGGCGCGGCGAGGATCAAGGGCGACAGCCCATTATGAGCACAGCAGTCTGATAGCACGGCCCGGGAGGAGGCGTCATGGCAGATAAATGGTGTTGTACTCCCCCAGTGTGTGTGTGACCCGTGGTGTGTTGTGTCCTCGGGGTGTGACTGCCCGATATATCGTGTTCCCTCAGTAGTCAGTTGGCTTGGGTGTCGTGTTCGGTAATCCAGTTCTAGCCAATCGAAGTATCCGAACACCATGAGAATAACCCAAGGTTCTTTGGGATCCTGGATCCGGGGTGCATGGATTCAAAGCATAGATTGTCATGGGTGCCAAAACCCCAAGCCCAGCCCTGCCGAGGCCCATGAACACCAAGTCCAGACCTAGACCAGACCCATTCAAATTCATAATATTGAGGCCCATGCCCGGTCAGGCCCACTCAAATTAATTTAGCAGATAATTATTTTCACAAAATTTGCAACCGGCGCGATAACTCCTTGCATAATAACTTGCATACTATAAACAAGAAATAGCATTACGCGCCTGTGTGTTGCTGTGGATTTGGGCTCATCGAACACTTTTCAGTCAGCATTGTCATATTGGATCAGACTTTGGATCGGACATGATTTGTGATTTTTATAAAATCTTACACCACTATTACTTACCATGATTTGTTGTTCTTATATAATTGCCAAAGTTAATTGTTGAAGTGTCCTATATCATCTATTAAAATATTTACCTGGTTTAACATCTAGTTGTCAAGTAAAAAAAAAACGCTTAGCGACATTACTAAAAAATTGCAATACCCATGCCCGCCCAGTACCCATGAAAAGTCAAAAATGCATCCCATTACCCAACTCAGACAATCGGAAGAATTGAGTGGGTACCCATGGGTGCACCCGATCCATGACAATCACTGATTCAAAGTGCATCCCAGGCTATTTTCTAACAATTTTGATAACCAAATAAACAAAACAGGCATAGCCAATAGGAAGGGATTCAGACTAGAGGTGGCAAAACGTGGACCCGAGGACCCGGCCTCTAGACCCAGTCTGGACCCAGTTGGTCCCAGACTGGGTCTCGCCAAATGATACCGGGTACAGAGCTGGGTCCAACTTAGTTTGATGCTGGCTACTTCACGCCAGTAGGAGCTGATAGCCAGGTGATCATTGTGCCTGTTGGTCCAATCTGAACTGTATGTATTTGCAACATCAATAAGTTTAGTTTATTGCACTATGTATAGTGCAGATTTGTCAATCATTAGCTTGCGAGACGAATTGTCCCTAGTGGGTCCACTGGGTCCAACATGCTCACCGGTATAACTAGGACCATTTATTGAGCTTTTGAGTCCGGGTGGGTCTGGTCCCAAAATTTTCAATTTTGCCACTCTTAATTCAGACCAAGAAGTTGCCACGCATATTGGCCGTTAATCGTTTGACAGAATCTAGATTCAAAATTGAGTGTCTGGGATCCGAGTAGGTGTCACTTTCTAGGCTTGTGACTACCGACCCGCTCGCAACCCTCTGCACACTACCACCACTACCCACATGAGTCAGCAGAGTTGGCAACTACCAAACCCACTCCCCGTTTTTTTGTTTTTTTTGTTTTGTTTTTTTTAACAAAAACCCAACCCGGGTTTTCATAAATGGTATTGTACAAGTTTCCCGACGTATTTTTGTTTAGAAACAAAGATGATTGGTGCATCATTGAGTTTGATCTATTTTGTTTCCAGATTTAAGATGAGTTAAAAGGTAATAATGTTGTATTTCCCTCATTCCACCATGCAGGCTCCCAACTCTTGTTAAGGAACAACGTCATCCATTGAACTTCCATCTCTACTGACCTAAGAGATGCGATATTTGAAATGTTAAATTTAATGTGGTATGTAGTATTTGTTACGCTCCGCATGCATCAAATGCTCGTACATCCTTTCTAAGATGTTTTTGCATGCTTTAAAAGTTTCCCAAATTGGGACAGTTCCAGCATATTATCGCAATGGGCGGAAGAGCGGGTGAAAACCCCAAAAACCCACCCATAAAACCCAAAAAAAACACTAAACCCAGTGGGTTTTGGCTGAAAAACCCGGTTTTTTCCAACCCTGCATGAGTGACCATATGGCAGGGTTGGCACTACTTTTTACCCACTACCCGGGTTTCTGGGGGTTTGGGTGGTAATTAAAATATCAAAAAACATCCCGAGTTTCTCATTAAAATGGTTCTGAGCAAGTTCCCGACGTAACTTTTGAGAGAAAAAAAAAGATGATTGGTGCATCATTGAACTTGATGTGTTTTGTTTCCAGACTTATGATGATTAAAAAGGAAACAATGTTGCATTTCCCATCATTCCACCATTCAGAATCAGACTCCCAACTCTTCTTAACACACCATTGGCTGGGGGGGCAAAAAACGCCCCCTCAGGGATTTTCACAATAGCTCACAAACAAACAATGCTAGCAACGCAAAACTTCGGGTACCTTATTCCACATCAATTTGACGTCTTCAGTGCAAAAAATTTACAAATGTATTCGAAATTTGTGTCGAGTTATATCAAATTGAGTGACGTCACTACACACGACTTTGACGCAAATATCAGCTAAGGTCTAACAGGCTATACAAAGACCATTCTTTAAGCAAAATGCAATTCAAAAACGTTAAAAATAGCAAATGACAAGTGGTAAAAAATGGCGATCTCGGATTTCTTTTTTCCAAAAAATACGAATTTTGGGAGAAAAAATATCAAAATCAAAACTTTTTAATATTTTCATAAAACCGGAATATATGTAAGAAAACCTCATATGTACAATACCTAAAACGAATTTCAAAGCAATATCTGTATAGTTGAATCCCTGGTTGCTCCCTAAGCATGAACATTTTTGTATGTGATCTGTAAATGACGTGAAACCAGAAAAGCCACCTCGTGGATGGTTTTTAAAACACTGATTGATTGATTGATTGATTGAACACCTAATGACGTCATTTTTGAAAAGTACGCTGTAAGTGCTTTTTTACCAAATACATAAAAATAAATGGTACCACTGAATTGCTGAGATAAAACTGAACAAGAAAAATGCATTTTGTATTTATATTTATTCATTTCCAATTTTTACCTTTAATGACCTGACCTTGACCTTATATTGATTCAGGTGTGCAAATGGCTGCTATAATCGAGTAATATGTGTAAGATACCCCATAAAACATGTGTCTCATGATCTCCTGCCAATAGCTATCTGATTTGACCTTATCTTGACCTTGACCTTTGCTTACAATTTCACTTTTGCTTTTGCAGGAGATGCATTATACCTTTGAGAGCATTTTGTGCGATAATAGTCTCATATACGGCTACAGATGAAAAATATGGCCCAAAATCTGAAATAGCTAACATTTGACCTTTGACCTGACTGTGACCTGACATATGACCTTATTTATAAAAAAAATTGCGTACGCTTTAGAGTGGTCTCATTGAGAGCTTTCGATTTCCGTCTTGCGCGTCTCGCTGCGGTTATTGGTTTGGAAGATAACGAGGAGGCGAAAAACGCCCCCCCCCCCGCCAATGGCGTTCGGCTGAGACCCCAGCCAATGCCGGAACTACGTCGTCCATTAAACTCCCATCTCTACTGACCAAAGAGATGAGAGATTGGAATGTGAAATTTAATTACGGTTATCTAGCAACAATTACGTTACAAGCATCAAATACACATAACATCCTTTCTAAGAATGTTTGCAAGCTGCTACTTAACAAATTCAAAATTGGGATATTCCAGCATATGTCACATGGCTAAGAGCGGGTGAAACCCCTCTCCCTCTTAAAACAGCACGCATAAAACCCACAAAAAACTACCCAGTGGACTTTTATGGGAAAATAAAAGTTTTTGTCTAACCCTGCCATATAGGCTGCTGCCAGCTACCCGCAAGCACCCATAAATACAATTTGACATAATCATGTCTGTCATTTAATAACCCATTTTTCAATGCTGCACTGTTTTGTGTTGATCTCTGCTCACTAACTGAGGTGTCTATATTTGCTCATCATCCCAATTTATTTTTTCCATTTGTCAATTTATGAAAATTTTGCTACCCGCGAATTTCCCACTTCATCCAAATAATTGCTTATACTACCCGCTACTACATACGTGGGTAGTAACTAGTAACTACATGAATCTAGTGGGCAAGTGGGTAGAAAAGTGGCACCTCTAGATCCGAGCCCACGTCTGTTCCTGACATTTCAGGCCTGAGCTGACCAGGTGAGTGCGCTGTTCCTTCAATGAATGGCCCTGCTGTGTCGGTGGTGTCTTGTTTCAGCGGGTTGTGTCAGTTGGCCGCGACTGTGCTGAACCAGTGTTGTGTTT
This sequence comes from Semibalanus balanoides, assembly GCA_014673585.1. NCBI lineage: Eukaryota > Metazoa > Arthropoda > Thecostraca > Balanomorpha > Balanidae > Semibalanus > Semibalanus balanoides. The sequence goes on from VOPJ01013850.1 coordinate 18,371, forward strand.
TGCTCGGTATATGACCGGTCTGTTGTGACAGTGTTTGTGGTCTCCCCAGTAATTTGACCGGTCTGTTGGTTGTGTCTCCCACGGCAATATTGACCGGTCTGTGGTGACCACTGTTGGTGTTTCCCCAGGTAATGTGAACGGGCTGGGGGAGGTCCAGGTATGGTGGACGGCTGGGGGAGGTCAGGTATTGGTGGACGGCCTGGGGGAGGTCCAGGTATGTGACGGGCTGGGGGAGGTCCAGGTATGTGACGGGCTGGGGGAGGTCCAGGTAGTGACGGGCTTGGGGGAGGTCAGGTATGTGACGGGGCTTTGGGGGAGGTCCAGGTTGTGACGGGCTGGGGGAGGTTCCAGGTATGTGACGGGCTGGGGGAGGTTAGGTATGTGAACGGGCTGTTGGGGGAGGTCCAGGTATGTGACGGGCTGGGGGAGGTCCAGGTATGTGACGGGCTGGGGGAGGTCCGTCCAGGTGAGTGGCGCCAGACTGTCGGCCGCCAGACGTTCCGACCGTCGCCGTCGCCCCGAATATCGACCCGACGCCGCCACCATTCAGCCGGCTAGAGCCGCCGATTAGACCAGCCTTCACACCGCAGCGCTTTGTGGTACAACCTGCAAAGCGGCGTAATTGCTTTCCGAAGCCGATGGTGTTCAGAAACTGAAGATTCCCGTGTCAATGTGACGTAAAGCAATTCATTTATTCAATAGCTAAGCCACACTATTAACCCGCGCCCCACTGGGCCCCTGCATTTCCCGCGGCCTACTAGGGAGAGGGTGTTTAAATACCCCCTTCTAACTCGGCTCCTATGGCACGTAGACAAAAAAGACACTTCAAACCGTCAACCTGACCTGGTGACCTGACCTAATCCGACACGAAACTTGGATTTTCGCAAAATGTGCGGAACGGATCAATGATAAGTTCTACAAAATTTGGTTGCGCTACGCGCCGCCGTTTTTACGTCATCTCGATAAAATCGCAGGGAGGTGTTCAAACACCCTTCAGGTGGGGCGCGGGTTAAAGGACATTGTTATTGATGTGAAATTGATTGCAAGACAGACACAAAGTAGAGTGACCAAATATCTAAGAAAAACAATTTAGTGTCATAATTTTGCGGTCTTAGATACATACGAATGCATACAAAATGTACCTATGACGAAAAAACTATTAATTTTTTAGGAGGTTTTTCAACTGTTATTTGAATGTTGAATAATTTGTCAATACTCACAAAGAAGTAATACACAGGTGACGTTAGAAATAAGTAGCACATTTCTCACTGGTAGGCAAAAGGGCGGCTCATATGTAGCGTTACCAATCAGCCATTTCAATTCATACCCACCGAGCCCGTTCAATACTTCACCACGCAGCCAATGGCGCCACAAATAAGCACCATGACAGTATCACTGTTATCATGCGGTCGTTGACTGCCTCATTACAGAACGTAAACGTTACGTGCCAACGACCGGTCATCACAGCGGGTATTTTCCACTCGGTGGCTCCCTTCAGAATACACATGGGATACAAACTATAGGAGAATACATGTAACGTAATACAACCATTGATCCCCTTCCCAGTTCCCATTGTATACTTATCGGTGAGTTATAAGTACTGCCATTCAATTTATGCTGGTGTCGGGGTTAGCGGCAACACATAATCGATTCCAAGCTATAACAAAATAATTGTGTTTCTCACACAATAATGCAACACATGTCCCATGTTCCAGTTTTGCCTGTGGTCACCCAACATATCTAACTGCCAGCCCGTCTGTAGATTACCATTGTCAAACCAACAAAACCTCCACAGCCAAACTACTATTGTACATACTATTGTACATATTGTACATGTATGTCGATAAAAAAACGGAGCTCGAACATAAGCCAGGCTTTTCATGTGACCAGCCTGACGGTTATTGGTAAGTACAATAAGGGCATTTTTTACAATAAAACATGAAACTTATCCGACTGAGATGTACTGCACGCCTTGAACCCTTCAATAATAATATTCTGACATATTTTAGATAGTTTAACTTTTCGAAAAAGAACATATGACAAAATGTGTTCAGTTATCGATGACATTCACAAAAACAGATTCGGAACTTGTCAACTTATCATGCGGGTGACATCGGTTTTGGCATTACAGACTAAGTAGGTATTTGTCTCTTGGGCGCATCCTAGATCTCACTTTCAGCAAACGGTGATTTTTGTGACCTTTGGGAATTTGTCGGGTACAAAAAAGTGCATTTCAATGACTAGAACATCTATTTGAGATCGTAATTAATTCCCATCCAGGTGGCCACTTGGGCAAATAAAAACAGAAATGGGAAAACTAAAACCCCGCAGCAGTAAGCCAAGACCGACAAATTGCATACCAAACTGGGTGCATGAACTGCTTGCGTCAGGTCCAAAGGAGAGTTAGTTGGACAATTACGTCCACCAAATTACAGCGTTAATTCCTTTCAATCGTATGTCAGAGCTAAATGATGAGCCACTATATCAAACAGCCGATCATTAATTAACACACGATTCTGCCATACAAAACACATTATCGCAAACAAGGTCAAATATGAACCGATCAGTTTCAACATCGTGATAGGCAGCCGCTCGATGCAATAACGAGCCCACCATTTCCAAAACTATGGCACAAATGTGCATAACTAGGCGAGCCGTCACAGCTTACTCCTACATAAAATACCCAAATGCGTTTCTTAACTTTGCAATGGCGCCTTAATTCAGAAAAGGCCAGCTATGTTACACCCCTAAAAACAACATGAGAAAATAATATAACCACCTATTATAATTAATCACGCAAATACAAAGTTGTCAATCCTCAGGACACCCCTAATCAGCCCTCCAAATCAAATGTCCTCGACCATCAAGTAACATGATATTCAGCATCAGGACAGAGTTGCGAGGCCCAACCTCTGCCGCACGGGTCTGAGGACCGACCGGTCTGAGGGATGGTTAGGCCGACCGGGATCTGCACGGTACCGACCGGTACTGGCACGGGCCAGTACCGCGACCGCGCGTCTGCCTCCTCGTCACAGTGTTGTTTGAGTAATCTGACTCTGGTCTGGCGGTTACAGACCGGTCTGGCCGGTTACAGGCGGGTCTGAGGCCTGTAGGTACCGAACGGGTCCTGTGGCCATCGTACCCGAAACCGGGTCTGCAGGTTAACGCGACCGGCTGAAGGGGTAACCAGAACGGCTCTGCGGCGGATACAGACCGGGTCTGCAGTACAGACCCGGGTCTCCCAAGTACCGGACGCCCGGGTCTGAGCTCTCGTTTGATTTCGGTTACCGACCTTGAGTTTCTGGCAGTAAAGACCAGGTCTAGTGTTCTGACGTGTGTAACCATACCGGTCTGGCCAGACGGTGACAAGAGCCGGCGAGTCTGCGATATCCGACCGTGGGTCTGAGGCTCGGTTTTACCGACTGGGTTGGCGGGCTATTCTGGGCCGGTCAGGTACCCCGAACCGGGTCCGAGGTAACCGACCGGTACTGAGCAGGCGTACCGACGGGGTCTGGGCCTCCAATGTTTGTTAGTGACGTCTGTTTGACTTGACTATGGCAACGGGTAGCCGACCAGGCTGCGGGCAGACCGACCGGGCTCGACCGGCTGCTGGCGCGCCTTCGTTTCCTGTTGCGGGTGTCATTGGACGTGCGCTTGGCTCTCTATGACCGTGCCACTCTAGCGACTCCAGCGCCCCCAGCGCCTCCACCAGCTCCTGCTGAAGACACAGCGGGTATTGATCGCCATCGCAGCCGACGGAGAGCCGATGAGTCACCGGCCGGCCCGTGACGTCAGCACCGACCCAAGGGCGGGGCCGTGACCGGACCGGACCGGCGGCGGAGAAACCCGAGAGTCGAACGAGAGCAGAGCAGCTATTCCGATACCACGGCGGTAGGCTGGGCCACCGGAGTGATACTTCTGCTGTCCGCTCGCCAAATACGAAAAGCCGACATCGGCTCGGCGTGATTTCATAAGTTCTGAGCTGAGCAAAAGACGCAGAGCCATTTCGATCGGTGACGGAGTCGGCCTCTGCACGCGATGCATGTTAGAGAGGTGTCACGACTCCCAACCGACTCCGTACACTCAGAAGTTAGCGACAGCTCAGCCGTGTCGTCATGGTAATTGCAGTGATTTAGACTTTCAGGCGCACCGACAGCTCCATATGGTTATGGCGCCCATCGACAGCTACATCGATTCCTGTAGTAAATGGCTGATATTGGCGACCGGCGCCGCCCGGACCATTAATAACATCAACGTCAATCGGCTGCTAGCGTATGAGCCATTTTTCGACGCTCACATCGGAGCTTTGCAGCGCCTGAGGCCCTAGAGACGGTGCAGCGCCGGGTCCCGGCGGGACCGGACCAGACACATGAGCTTCTGCAGCTACCGGCTGCAGCTGCAGGTCCGGCAGCACGCGTTCCTCCCAACAGCCGGCCAGTGATACCTCCCGGTAATCTCTCCTCTGACCGACACTTGGTACCTTCCCCTGTCTGGGATCTCCTGTGACCCACACTTGTCCCTCCCCTGTAGCGTGCGGGTTCCTGTTGACCGGAACACGTGCGGTACCCCTGCCGCGTCGCCCCGTTCTGGAACCAGGGGTCTCCTGTGGACACCACGACTTGGGTAACCTCTCCCGTTTTGTACTGGTTTTTGGTGCTCCTGAGACCCACACTCGTGTGGTACCTCCCTGGACGGGGTTCTTGTTATCACTTAGGTACCTCCCCCTTCTGTGACTGGGGTCTCCCTTGTGTGGAACCCACTCCACTGGACGTGTTCGTCTGTTACTGAGGTCGTCTGTGACCCACCTGGTACCTCCCCTGTACTGGGGTCTCCTGTGACCCACACTGGTACCTCCCCTGTACTGGGGTCTCCTGTGATATGCCAGCAGGGTGGCAATGTCATCACCAGCAGCACATCAGACCAGCCTTGAGCCAACTCGCTGCTGTCAAAGCTGGACTACCACGCCCGACGCTCAGAGCCGGCACTTCTGGTGCCAATGACGAACATCGGAGCTGAATATTTCGGGAAGCCGGGTCATGGTGTCTCTGATGTGAACAGAGCTGGGCTGGATTAGCCATGGTGTGTGATATCAATTCTGACAAGATTGACCATGGGCACATTTAGCTATGGGAGGAGGTTATTGACACTGGCATGTTCATATTAAAAGAATCACTTCACCCCAGGGATTCTAATTGAAATTAGAAGAAACATGTGTAAACTGGTGGTGCAGTCTCAGGTGCCTTGTAGAAAGTGTCACCATACAGGTTTTCCAGACTATACTGTGTAGACAACATTTCAGTCATATGGCTCACACAATAGAGGCTTGTTTTTATATTATTTTAGGTATTTGTGGTTTCAGTAGGAAGGTTCAAGAAATGTCCTCTTGTTGTCCCCATGGCAATTGGTGACACAAGTCATCTAGTGACCACTGACCACTGACCAGTGAACACTGAACACCCACTATAGAGCAGGAGGAACATTGAACTACACTATCATCTTTGTTGATGTGGCATCTGTGGGTTAATGAGGCAAGTACAATGTCCAGACTCCTATGTCAGACCAGAAGCTGCATGTCCTGTAGCTCCTTTGTGGCTTTCCTCTGGACCCATTTAAAAATTGTTAAATGGGTCTAGAGCTTCTAGTCTAGACAGTAGAATGGCTCAAAGAACACTGTTGTCTTCCAAATAAGTCACACCAGGATTGTGAGTCAGGGTGGCAGAAGGTAGTGATCAAAGTGCTGGAATGAACAAAAAAAAATCAACAGCACTTGCATACTGCTCCGGTTGCTTATCGACAAAACTTGAGTTTTACATCGACAAACACACTAGGATCCAATTCTACTGTCATTTTTAAAATGTTCTCATTTCAAACCAAATGCTTATGGGTATGCATTATGTGGAAAGTTAAGTCTTTTATCTGATGTCACTCTACTTGTATTAAAACTTTTCAAGTCAATTTGATGAAGCACAAGGTCAGCAGGTGGTTGGTTGGCAATGGAGCTTGCATCACACCTGAATCTGACTGAATCTGATCTGACTGAAACAGATCTGACTGAAACAGATCTGACTGAAACAGATCTGAATCAGACACTGCATCAGCATTAGATTGAGATTCAGGTCAAGGTATGTCATTCAAAGGAGGAGCATTAATGGACCCAACCAACTACCAGCCTTTGAGGATCTCCACAAAACACCTTTCCCTCCATGAATCACATTCACTGACAATTCACTGCCCTGCTATCAACACAAATATATACCTAGGCATGCTGCAATGCATCACAGTCCACAGACAATATCCTGAACTCTGCATACTTGAATACTGGCTAGACTGTGTTTGTGAGGGGCAGACAAATTTGCAAATATGGTGATAGGCACCTAATCCTGGAACACAAATATCCATATTGATATTTACATTATCCATATTTTAATTAGATACCTATAAGTCACATGCCACCAACAATCAGACAACAGAAAGGCCATTGCTCACTATAATTGGTTACTCAACCTGTTTCAAGTGGTGTGAATAAATCAATAACTGTAACTTAGGTAAATGAGCTTGGATAACCACAAGTGATCAATGATCATGATGCATATTGAGTGTAAAGATGAAACTAACCTTCAGTATGAGAGATTCAGATAGACTTGTTGTCTATTCCATTCAGCTTCGTTTGCTTGTCACTGCAGATGGCAGTTCCATCATTTTACCCAAGACCCTAAATCTATTTTATCTTTCTATTGAGAGCAGTAGCCTCTAGTAGTCTCTAGCCTTGGTCCGTGACTACTGTTATCATGGATGAGAACTGTTATGTAGTAAACAAAACATTTGCATTGAAAGGGGAGGTAAGAGGTTTTGGAAATAGATACATGTTTCTAAAATTGTGTACTAAAACAGGCGTACGTAGATTCTCGTAGCATGACTTTTTCAGGGAGCCGCCATCTGTGTTTGTCGAAACTGCGCCATATTTGGCTACCTTCATAAGTTTAGGTGCATTTCGACGGAAATTTCCGAGAGAAGGAATCACGTGGAACATATGTAACTGTGGCTGTCGGTGGAAATCGAATAATTTGTTGAATTTCAGTTATATCCATTGGTGTATCTGCATTTATAAACATGGTTGCATATTTTATCGCTGTGAGCCAATCGGCGAATATGGGTTAGATTGGATTATGATGCCAAGCTGTTTGTAAACAAGAAAGGTGTATGACCTACTTTTCAAAGGTTTGTAAATATGTGCTATGGACTTTTCATGGTCAAGATCTTTGGGTTTGTTATGTATGTGTTTGACTTTAGAACCATATCAAATGTTTTTCAACTTCAAGCTTCATTGCGGCCCCCAAACAGCATTTTAGCCACCACGTCATTCTATTGTTGGCACAGTGTTTGCATTGCTCAAGACTAAATATGAATATATCCTGTTTAAAGCAATATTTGTATTGATGTTCTTCTATTGCTTCACCAAATGATGAAAATATTTAGTAACCGAATGTAAATGGAGCAGGTCTTTAACACAGCAATTAGGTATGTATCATGTTGTTATACACACATATATTACAAATCATTCCTTAGCCATCACCAATTAGAGCAATGCTCCAATCATTGGCCATGTCAAAATACCAGACTTTGATGCTATTCATGCTTTACCTGTGCTTTTGAGTGCTGCTCTACACCAGTCACTGCCAATAACTCAAAAGTTAAGTATTTGGATGTGACTGAAGACTAGTGCTGAACCCTATCAATAATGACTTTGGATCTGTTTTTTTTATAATGATCTGAGTAAAATAACAAACTATGTAAAGCTGTTTTGCCACTCTGTTGCAGTACCTTCTAAACATTCACCACTTGTAGCCAGCTGCTTTCACCAATCTGAAGATGGTAAGCTAATAGGTACTAGTTGTTACGCTTATGATGATTAGGTACATGTAATTGTTTCTTTTGTATTGAAATCGTTATGTGTTGCTATTTCAATCATATTTCCCCAACATTGATGCTTTTTAAGTTAAATGTAGCTTGATTAATATAATGTATTATATCCCTTGGCACTGCATCTCTTGTTTCCACGTGCACCTGCCTGCTATCATATGTAACCATGTTCCACAGGGAGCTATGCTTCCAGCTGGGAAGAGATAGGATCAATTCCCACCAGTGAACACTACTGCTGGTCAATGAAGTATGGTCTGATCAGTGATCCAATGTTCTCTGTGTGTTTTACTCTCTTTGTATAGCATTTCTATATGTTAAGTTACTGTTTGTACTTTATGCATGACTCTTTTATTCCGTGTTTAATATCTATTATTCTTCGTTCAATGTCATAGTAAGGAGCTACATTTCGAAGTGTCACTCTACGGGTATAATCCGCTGCACATAGGGGCTGTTCCAGCGCTCTACCGGGAATAGGTGAGCCTTCGTGGCACCGTGGAGGTTCGGTCTGAGCTGCCGTGCTGTGAGAACTACCCTCTCACGTTTGAATATCACATGTCTGTGCCATTATTGTTCTGTGATGCGAGAGTTACATTTTATTCTCAAAGTTTTGGTTTTGTCGTAAGTTCGGGAAATATAATGAAGTATTTGAACCACGTGAGTTGCCAAGATCATTACATGCGGTAAAATGAGTAGGTAAAGGCACTCAATCTGTTCAAAATGAGACCGCTGCACTTTTCCAAAAAAAGTGGCAATAAATTACTAGAAGTATTTTAGCGGCAGAAATAATGGTATGACATCACAACAAACAAATGTGCCTTCGCGCCACAAAAATGTTACAATGAGTTGTCAACTGGCGCGCACAGTCCATCGTCAACCGGGCCTAATCGCTGGCCGGAGTTGCGTTGATGGTTTTCTCAAGCCGCGGTAGGTTCGCGAGGGTCAACGATTTCAGTTAAGCCCCGAGGAACGGGCCGTGTGAGAAAAACGAGCCTCAACGCACTAGGTTGAGGGCGCTGGACAGCCCCATACTTCATCTTGATAGAATTTGAGTTCAAGTACTTAATGGTGTTAGTGATGTTGGGATATTTTGTTGAGTGGATTAGTATCAGTATCAATGAACTGAATCAGCCACTTTTTGTTGTCACACTTAAAAGAGTCCTTTCTTGTAATGCATTGCCTGGTAATGTGATTCCCTTATACCTTTGCTATGATGATAGCATTTATTGACTGTGTGGGCTCATTCAAAACTCTATTGTAAGCTGTCATGCTGGTCACTGAATGTCCATGATCACTTGTCACTGGACTGGCCAGTGGCCTACCAATCAATCACAATATGCAACATGAGGTATGAGATGTGACACATCACATGATATGGTAATGACAGTTAAATAGCATTTCACGCTGTGTGTGTTTCCCTATTAAACCTTCTGTTTGTCAAGCTCACTGTTTTTGGGTCATGCTTTGTGTTTAGCCAAATGGTTACCCCTGGGAATGATTTGCTTAGTATCAGGTGAGTTTAGAGGGCTGCAGATTAACATTCACCTATGATCTGGTTGTCATCTACTGCTCTGCTCATCTTTACCCTCAGTGTCTGATGCTGCATCTATTGCCTTATGTTTCAGTTCGGCAACACCTGCTACAGCAACTCGGTGCTGCAGGCGCTGTACTTCTGCCGACCCTTCCGGGAGAAGGTGCTGGAGTACAAGGCACGCAACAAGCGCACCAAGGAGACGTTGCTCACATGCCTGGCTGACCTCTTCTACAACATCGCCACACAAAAGAAAAAGGTCAGACTGCTGTCCGTCGTCATGCGTGGAGGGTCGTGCAACTCAAATGTATCGAGATATATGTGATATATGTGCGTGCGTGCGTGCTTCTAGTCAAGATAACAGTTTTCATTCATAATCATGGTAAGACGAGGCCGCCGGCGGGATATGTAATGTTTCCATTTGTTGACATGGCACACTCAGGGTAACGTTTCTTACACTGTGATATCTTGGTCATATTTAAAATGCCTCAGCAAAATATGCCTGTGGCTTAATAAAGATATTTGAGCAGGATTTATAATCAAGTTTGTTGAGAAGCTCCATAACGACAGCCAGTTCAGAGTTCAGACCATGGAGAGCGTTTCCCTTTGCAGATGCATGTTCCAGTGTATTCCTTTGCCTGATGTGACGTCATATGACACGCCTCGGCCCGTTTTGCTCTACATATTCTGCAGTGTCCACTTATGTCGGATGGTTAATATTAATTAGTGTCGCTTTCTCTCAAGGTGGGGACAATAGCACCGAAGAAGTTCATCGCCCGCTTACGAAAAGAGAAAGAAGAATTCGACAACTACATGCAACAAGATGCTCACGAATTTCTGAATTTTCTCATCAACAACATCAATGAAATCATTCTTGGTAAGTGTTGCTTGCTTTAGCGTCTTCTGTGGCTGAGTGACATCACATTTACCCGTCACAGAACACTGGTGGCTTTCATTATCAGGTCTTGTTTTGTTGTCAGTCGTGGATAATGTATTGATGAAGCTGATTGCAGTTTTCAAAGCATTGGTAGACTGTCTCAGTACATCACATTCTTATAAACTGCATGCTCATGATGACATATTCATTTTATCTGCTGAAACTTCAAGCCCGGTGCAATGGTCAAAGTATGTATTCGTTGAGTCATTAAATCATCGTATGATGGTAGTAATCTTGCAAAATATGATCAAGCAAGGACTTTACATGAGAATATGAAACCGTAGATAAATTATTCGCTCGTATTTCTCCAGCATTTTGCATAATCTAGACTGACTGTCTAAATTCTGCCGGCCAACAGGAATCGCGCGATCGGGTGGTGAGGTCAGGACCTGCGAAACAAGCTCTGCTTAGCGCGGGTCCTGACCTCGGAAAGCCATCCATACGAAACATCCGGACTAAATGTATTAAAACAAAAATATATCCATAGCATAAAACATGAAACGATGGCACCGTCCTATATTATGCGAACGATGTTAGTTCTTACAAGCTTCTTAAAGTGGATGTTTTATATTGGAGCTATTGTCACTTAATGCTCGCTGCTGTCTCTCTGCACTATGCTTAAGTTTTAGTTATTGCAAACATCTATCATGTAAAACCATCGTGCCACTTTCAATGCAGGTCAGTTCACCGTTACAATGCAAAGCGTGTCGTGAATTAAAGATACATCCCTTTCATGATATAGACCTACTATGTGATGCAACCAGTAGCGGGTCATGATAAGAAAAGCCACTAGGCCCAGCTAAGGTGGTGTCGTTTGATATGCCCTCTCATGTGCACTGTTATCCAAACTGTATGGACATTTCCCAACTGTGTAAGTGGTGCATTGACTAAATGTCCCAGCCCATATGTCCGACTCATCTTTGTATTGGAATGTGCCACTGTGAATCCCCGGATCAAGTTGTATTGCTCTGGTAGCTAGTGTTCTGTTCAATTTGCACCTCCGACCCTGGTTTCTGGTGTGATTTGAGCCTTTATTACCTGTGAGCTGGCCCCGGCGCCACCACCGACTGACCCGTGCCCTGGTATCCTGCAGCGGAGCGGACCACGCCACCACTGACTGACCCGTGCCCTGGTATCCTGCGCGGAGCGGACACGCACACTGACTGACCCTGCCCTGGTATCCTGCAGCTGGACGGACCACGCCACCACTGGACTGACCCGTGCCCTGGTATCCTGCAGCGGAGCGGACCACGCCACACTGACGACCCGTGCCCTGGTATCCTGCAGCGGAGCGGACCACGCACACCACTGACTGAACCCGTGCCCTGTATCCGCAGCGTGAAGCGGACCACGCCACCACTGACTGATCCGTGCCCTGGTATCCTGCAGCCGGAGCGGACCACGCCACCCTGACTGACCCGTGCCCTGGTATCCTGCAGCGGAGCGGACCACGCCACCCACTGACTGGGACCCGTGCCCTGGTATTCCTGCAGCGGAGCGGCCACGCCACCACTGACTGACCGTGCCCTGGTATCCTGCAGCGACGGAATCCACGCCACCACTGACTGGACCCGTGCCCTGGGTATCCTGCAGCGGAGCGGACCCGCCGCCACCGACTGACCCGCTGCCCTGGCATATCCTGCACGCGGAGCGGACCACGCCCACCACTGACTGACCCGTGCCCTGGTATCCTGCAGCGGAGCGGACCACGCCACCACTGACTGACCCGTGTCCTGGTATCCTGCAGCGGAGCGGACCACGCCACCACTGACTGACCCGTGCCCTGGTATCCTGCAGCGGACCACGCCAACCACTGACTGACCCGTGCCCTGGTTATCCTGCAGCGGAGCGGACCACGCCACCACTGACTGAACCCGTCGCCTGGTATCCTTGCAGCGGGAGCGGGACCACGCCACACGACGACACCGGCCTGTATCCTGCAGCGGAGCGGACCACGCACCACCGACGACCCTTGCCTGGTATCCCTGCAGCGTAGCGAACCACGCACCACTGACTGACCCTTGTCCTGGTATCCTTGCACGGACGGACCACGCCACCACTGACTGACCCGTGTCCTGGTATCCTGCAGCGGAGCGGACCACGCCACCACTGACTGACCGTGCCCTGGTATTCCTTGCCAGCGGAGCGGACCACGCCACACTGACTGGGACCGTGCCCTGGTATCCTGCAGCGGAGCGGACCACGCCACCACGACTGACCGTGCCCTGGTACCTCAGGGGAGCGGACCAGGCCCACCACTGACTGACCCGTGCCCTGGTCTCCTGCGCGAGCGGACCCACGCCACCACTGACTGACCGTGCCCTGTATCCTGCAGCGGAGCGGACCACGCCACCACTGACTGACCCGTGCCCTGGTATCCTGCAGCGGAGCGGACCACGCCGGTGGCGAACGGCAAGTCGATCCGGCCGACCGACTCCGAGGGCAGCTCCTCGCTGCAGCAGGAGCCCACCTGGGTGCACGAGATCTTCCAGGGCATCCTCACCTCGGAGACACGCTGCCTCAACTGCGAGACGGTACGGTGGCGCAGACTGCCGCTAGACGGCTCCGGTAGACGGTACGGTGGCGCCCTGCAGCTGCTGAACTTGGGGTCAGGAGATCAGCGGGGAAAGTGGCCCAGCTTTTGTGGGAGGAATGTATTTATACAGGTTTGAAATTCAACCTTTCTTGTCGGTGGGCAAAACGTTGCAATTTCTGCATCGCACGAAAATGCATGGTGTTTATTGTTTAAGCCATAAACGTGCTACACTTCCCGAGCACTGTGCGCCAATGCACTCACAAAGCTTTCGCTGACATTCCTTTCCGTAGATATCCCTATCTGGCTTATACTCGAGCCTGACGCGGTGTCATGTCCGTGTCCGTCCACATCGCGCCTGACACGGTGTCTGCCATATCCCTTCACAGATCAGCAGCAAGGACGAGGACTTTTTCGACCTGCAGGTGGACGTGGATCAGAACACGAGCATCAGCCACTGTCTGCTGCGCTTTAGCGAGTCTGAGACGCTGTGCGGCGACAACAAGTTCAAGTGCGACGTCTGCTGCTCCTACCAAGAGGCACAGGTATGCTGACGCTGAAACTTACACCTTTTGACATGAGGCTACCTGGCAAGCCCTTCCGCTGCTCTTATACACAGCAACTCGTTTAGGCCACCAGATATGCACAAAATATGCAATTACTTTGAAAACCCAGAGCCTGTCGAGAAACGTGGATGTCATCAGGCACATTTATTTCTTTTGTGAATTTTGAGATCGATTGAATTCTTAATTTGTTAGGAAGTTTCCGAACGGTCCTATCCTAAATCAATTTTGAGTTTCGGCTTAGTTACTATCCATCACATCCAAATGCGTCATTCCACTTCCTCGAAAATCGACGTTGGTACTTAATACCCGTCATTCGTTAGTATCTTAGTACCAAAGCCACAGCTGTAGCAAGTAGGACTGCTGCTCAGGCATGTTTATCGATAATTTGCTCCTTTCAATGATTGATGCCGAGTTGTTGCCATTTGGCGGAAATTACGAACATTGATCGAAAGTGTTTCGTCGCCATCACTGCATGGCATAACCTTGTGATAATTCAGCGGTATGTAGAGGAAATGAAGATTAAGCATAAACCTACGTTTTCCTGGCTCCTATGTTATTGACAAGCTGGTGTTGAATCATTTCTCCGTTATACAGTGGGCCTGATTGTTTATCCTGCCGGCCATGACTTGGTTCAGTAGAGTGGTGATGGGCACGCTGGCCATGATGTGCAGTAGGTTCTCATCTGTCGTTTTACCATTTTGAGCTATAGATATATAAGCTATTCTGTTCGTGTCCGTCAAATTAAAACAATTGGTCGGTGTTTGTCCCCCATTGCTGACATTCCGCTCGAGGCAGATGACTTGCCTGGACGGCGAGTCTGCGGCGGTAGCTGCGCCTAGTTCGTTGGTGTGTGTGCCATCCCCGCCTGTGGCTGCAGACTGCTGTTAAATGCACTGCCCCAGCCGCGTATTTCACTCGGCACGATATACGACGATTTGATACGACGACGTCACTAAGTTGAGATGTGAAGTTATGTTGAGAGCCAGGTGTGCTGCAGGCTCTGTGCTAATCATTTTGGCGCAATTACACTATGGCTCTACCACAATATTTTATGAGTAACACTTACAGACATTTGGTGCGTAATATCTCTAAATTATGGACTTTTTGTTACATTTTTCTGACCATTTGAAGTTTATGACCATGGGCGCCATACAACTATTAACTGTATCGTTGCGGCGCCCTTAAAGGGAAATAATAACCTTTTTTGTTGTTAGCAACCATTTTCTTTTCTTCCGTTATGGTATAACAATGATTTAATTTAAATTTAAGAATTAAATACAATTATTTCCTTATTCAATGCTGTAAGTTTTTTACAAATTAAAAGCAAGTACATAAACTTCTTTCGAAACGCATGAGCAGTGTTTTCCCATCACTATTTGAGGCGCACTATATCTGGCGCCGGTGTTTCAAATTTGTTCGACGCTGGACAATGTCCCTGAAACGTTACAAAGGATCGCTGCCACGAAACAACAAAGATATGAGAACCATCAGTGAATAATAATTCGTGTTATGTTCCTTTGTGCTAACGACTGGTGATTGTGATATCAAAAATCCGTAGCCAGGTTAGAAACGTTTTTGTTTTGTTTTTGTTTTTGCGAATGTGACAGGTATAATCGAATTGAATTCAAGCATAGATGGCAAAAGCATTCAAGTATCATAAAATGCGCTAAGTACTTACCGATCCGATGTTTTCAGCGTGGAGCGCTTGAGCGTTTCCAAATTGAAATAAGTCTAGCTAGGAACAGTTTTAGGCTAGGAACAGTTTTAGGCAAAAAGTGGTGAATTTACCATATATTTTGGTATCGCCTAGTCGATTTCAAGTGGTCAGAACTTATTTTTGTGCGAAAAGGTAATTATTTCCCTTTAAAGGGAGTGTGCCTACTCTTTTGAAATGTCAAAATATATTTTTTTATTACGGTAAGAAGCATTGTCTTTGATTATTGGTTACGATAAAATTTCCGTCTGGAGCCCCTTTAGTTGAATTTTTTACTTATATTTCTGTTTTGCATTTGTTTTGTTCAAACTCATAAACGATCGTCACTATAAAACAGAGTTTAGCGAAGATGTTACTATAATGTCGCACTGGCCAGAGCTAACAATATATTGCTAGCGTTGCTTAATTTAAGAAGCAATGCTTCTAGTGCGAAAGCTCTCTGGCGACCTATTGATAATAATCTACTGCCAGTTATGGTGATGGCGGACTTTGAATATCTCAGCAACTAAAAAGTGATTTATGGGGAAATGAAGTACATGGCTAATGTTTCAGAAAAATATTGTTCTACAGGAACTAGTGTCAACAACTCCACATGACCAATGTTGAGTAGCCACACTCCCTTTTAAAGCCCCAACCATCATCTAAATGTATTATCTACTAAAGACAGACTCAGTGACAGATGTCAAGCTGAATGACCTCGCGACTCGAGCGCCAAGGCCCAGCTGCAGCTGCGGCGCCTCGACCTGGTCTGCGGTCCCTTCTGAAGCGCGCCACCCCCGGCTGGAGCGGGCCTGCACTAGAGCCCCTCAAGGTGCCCGCCTGCCCCACCGGCGGGCAGCCGTCAGACGCGCGTCCGCACACGCGCAGACTCAACAGACACCCGCAGCCAACGGACCTCAGACCCGACGCCAGACCACCACAACCACCCCCAAAACGCCACCCACCACGCCCCCCCCCCCCCTCCACCCACCCAAAACCACCCCAAACCCCCCCCCCAACCCTGGCATTACCATATACCCTATTCCCGCTGTTGCAGAAGCGTATGCGGGTGAAGAAGTCTCCGACGATCCTGGCGCTGCACCTGAAGCGGTTCAAGTACATGGAGCAGTACAGCCGGCACATCAAGGTCTCCCACCGCGTCGTCTTCCCGCTCGAGCTGCGGCTCTTCAACGTGGTCAGTCTCTACCTGGGCGCCCCAAATGATCAGTGTCAACTGAACTATCTGTATGTAGGCTGGCTCGCTGGAGTTTTGCCGTTCAGTGAGGTCTTTGTTTTTACATCAGAAACCAGCGCGGCTGTTCATGTTGTTGCGTTTATGAATGCTGCCCAAATGTACTTGACCGTGGTCACATACTAACGGTCGTTTTTACTCTTGAACATGACTCACCAGAGAACTCAGTGGGCTCTAATTATACCCGCGTCCGGCAGTCGGATGACGTGATGACACCAGACCGGCTGTACGACCTGGTGGCCGTGGTGGTGCACTGCGGCTCGGGGCCCAACCGCGGCCACTACATCTCCATAGTCAAGTCGCACGGCTTCTGGCTCCTGTTCGATGACGACGTGGTGGACGTAAGTGGCGCGAGGATATTGGCTCTGATGGTGTAATTGACGCTGAGTGACGGTATTAGCTCTGTATGACGCGGTGACGTAAGTGACGTGATGTTGGCTCTATGACGTGAGTGACGGTATTGGCTCTGAATGACGTGGTGGACGTAAGTGACGTGATGTTGGCTCTGATTGACGTGAGTGGACGGTATTGGCTCTGATGACGCGGGGACGTAAGCTGACGTTTGATTGTTGGCTCTTATGACGGCTGAGTGACGGTATTGCCTCTGATGACGTGTGAAGTAAGTACGTGATGTTGCTCTGATGACGTGAGTGACGGTATTGTGGGCTCGTTGATGACGTGGTGGACGTAAGTGACGTTGATGTTTGGCTCTGATGACGTGAGTGACGGTATTGGCTCTGATGACGTGGTGGACGTAAGTGACGTGATATTGGGGCTGTTCCATCGCCTCAACCTAATCCGGTTGAGGCTTCATTTTCTCCACCGGTCGTTCCCGCGCCTCAACTTAAATCGGTTGACCCTCAAGCAACCTCAACCGGTTTAGCAAAATCTCAACCGCTCGTTGAGCGTGAGGCCGGTGGAGGAAAGCTTACGTTACGTGACGACAGTTATGGCGCACTTGTGCGTATTAGTGGCGCGCTGTGTATGTTGCTTACATTGGAAATCTCTACCGTCCGTTCCCGTGCTCAACTCCACCGTGTCTCAACCGGCGGATGAAACCCTATTCCAGTTAAGGGCGCTGGAACAGCCCCATTGGCTCTGATGATGTGGTGGATGTAAGTGACGTGATATTGGCTCTGATGATGTGAATGACGCTTAACCCGCGCACTGCAGGGGGTTCGCGCCGAACACGAACTGCAGGGGGGGTGATTTCCGCCCCCCCGTGAGATCTCGAAACTAACGCAACGTAGCGACAAGCGTAAACGCATTAGATAGCTCTAGACAATCTCTATCGAAAGTATTTCAGTCTTTTCTTCGGATTCAGGTACATTGAGCGTCACCAGTGGTCACCAAAAGGTCAGATTCTCCGGTTTTGGATTCTTGTCCCAGAAAACCCGTACCCGACTTATCTCGGCAAACTATGATAGCATAGAGCAAACGATAAAGAACAATAGATGGCTATTTCAATTTTCAAATCGCACCATGTTCTCAAGAATTGAGCTCAGATAAATAGTTTAGGCTCAGAGGTCATGAAAGGTAAAAAGGCTATTTTTAGTAAGACAGTTTTTTCGTGAATAATATTTACCTATCAAAAGATGAGGGAAATATTTTTGGTTACGCAGGGGACCCATCGTGTTTGTCTCATCGAGGCGCTTTGGAAATATAAAACAGGTGACCTGGTAAGGTCAACTTCAAAATTTGACCGTCGGTCAAGGTCATTTGGTGACCCAGGTTGGTCATGTTGCATATCGAGCAACGGCGCGCCAGACGAGACGATCATATTGGTGTCAACTGCTCGTCTTATCTCTTTTCTATCATAGTATTAGCAAATCATTCTGATGACCTCAGATGACCTTGTAGAAATCACTGAAGCAACAATTGCACCTTGATATCCCAGAATGAAGCTAAATAACATATTTTGAAAGAATTTAGCCTGATGCCAGATGCATATTTCTGAATAGGAAGCATTTGTTTTTTCCCATTCACTTATAATGGGGAGGTCAGGAAATTGACCTGACCTTTGGTCGCCAATACGAAAAATCCGAGATATATACTAATTGTAGGTACTGATATCCGTATGAAATCTTGCGAGTTTCAAACCTTTCGGGAAAAGACTGGCTTTGGCACGAACACAAACATTTTTGAAGGTAAGGTCACGACATGAACTTGTGACCTGACCTGAGATGACCTCAAGTCAAAAAATTTCCAAAGTGTGGGTAATTGATGCCCGTGTACAGGTGTACGAAATTTGGCGGCGCTGCGCGCCGCCGTTTTTCCGCTACTCCTGCAAAACCTCAGAGGGGCGGAAATCACCCCTCCCCCTGCAGTGCGCGGGTTAATGACGGTATTGTCCCCACGGACGAGTGATGGGGATCGATTTGAGTGATATTCTTATCGCTCCGTCACTCTATGGCGGATATTGGGGCAAATTGGCCGCTGGTCCTCGGGTGACCGCTAATTTGACGACTGCCATATCCCGACGGATATTATGGTAGTACATGGTAAAATTACACTATGTGATGGCGGCATGCCTGAAAGTGTGGAGGTTTGTAACTCTACGTTACGTCTGCATGAAGTTAAAGAGACATCGGTCACGTAAGGGTTTAAATGGCCAGTTACGAACTATCTTCCTTTGAAAAAGGAACACAAATGTATTGCTAGCTCTGTGAACGGCCAAATGGTGAAATTTAGAGTTGTATGCGAGCTGCCGTTTGGTGACAGCGCAAAACGTTAGTAACCAAACATCGATGCAGCGAATGACAAATGATTTTGTTTATATACTTCATCGCTAGTATTATGTGGTGGACATTGGTCATTTCACCTTGCAGCATTTGCTTTGTTGGTATGAGGATGAACTCCAGCTTACTTGGCTCCGATCTCCGGCAGAAAATCGACCCGTCGGCGATCGAGGACTTCTTCGGTCTGACCTCGGACATCCAGAAGTCTTCCGAGACGGGCTACATCCTGTTCTACCAGTCGCGGGACGCTGCCTGAGACTGTCCTGTTGGCCGTGCCGAGACTGTACGGCAGCCCGCGTCCTGCTCATGCTCCCGCCCAGCCGAGACTCACCTGCACACGTCACGTCACGCGTCACGTCACGCTCCGCAGTCATACTGTAGTCGCTGAGAGATGTTGATCATGCCATATGTTTATTTTCAAATCGGTGTGGCTCCCGCTCGGCCCGAGCTGCGCGCGCGAGCGGTGAGCGGCGGCGGCTGGGTGAGAGCGCTGGTGAGGGGAGTGAGTGTGAGTGGCGACCGAGGAGCAGAGTTTTGATCGAGAGCAAGAGAGGAATATATATGGGGAGTCCGCCTCTATGGGATCTCATGTTGATGATTGAATGATACAGAGCCGAGAGGTGAGGCAGCGACTAAGGATGAACTATAGGAGTAGTGCGATGCACAGTAACGACCACCTGATACCTGTGCTAGACCTCTCGCGTGGTCTCTTCTCTCACGCGCTTAAACGATGGCTACGAAGCGGCTCTCTCATCCGCGCTTGCCGTGTGCGCCTTGGGCTCAGTGTGGTAATCTCTTAGGGTGAATGATGAGCTCGAGAGGGCAGACAATACTTAGCTCTTTTTCATTGTTGATTGAAACGTAGTTTCTCTCTCTCCGAGTCTGATTTTCTCATCATGGCAGCGGTAAACATGAGGCAGAGAGGGCTATATTTTCCATCTTTTGATGCACTGTCAGGAGTCTGAAGTGATTAATCGGGGTCAGGCCGCCGCGCGAGGCGGCCGTTGGGGAGTGTTTTAATTTTGTATGAGCGTGGTGACAGGTGGCACTATGAAGGAGGAATCATGTCCCGACTGATTGCGCGCTGCCCGGTGCGTGGCTGTACCTATACTGGCGTTGGGAGAAGGTTGTTACATCGATGCGCGCGGGGCAGGGGGCGAGCATGGACGCGAAGTTTTGCACTGTATGCAGTGATCTGCAAAGTGTGCTGAGATATTGTGTTCTTTCGTGCAAACGCGTTAAATTAGGCTGTCACAAATCGTGTACGGGCAGTCACCGCGCGTTCGTTCTCAGATATATGCTCGGATATTGTCACCTTTCTCGCGGCGGCCGCGGCTGTCGGCCGCCTGTTGTGTGGGTCTGCGCTGCAGCGGACCGGTGCGACGCCAGGTAGAGCGATCCACTCTCAGTGCTGTGTTCCTTCGCGCCGTCGTGTGGCCGTACTCTGCTGTCCAGACCGGGCAGCGACTCGCCGTGCTCTATGGCTGACTTCACCCTGTGTAGGCTGGCTCGGCCGTCTCGCGTTCGACTGTTCTGGCTCTCCCCAGTTTCGAGCGGCGCCGGTGGTGGCGGCGCGGCTCCGTTCGCTGACGTTCCGCGCCCACTGTTGAGCGCGCTCTGTGGTCCGCCCCGGAGGACGGTTGTTATTGTTGATGTGGGCTGCGTCGGCGCCGGTGTAGGCACCTAGTCTTTCCCGCCCTCAGACCCGCCCCTGTCGAGAGCTGAGTGCAAAGCGAACTGCGAGCGGCCCGGTGAGCCGTGGCGAGCGCGGCGTTATTTATTGCTCGGCTGCGGAGGGAGAGAAGTGAAGGCAGACGGTGCCGCCGCCAGGTCAGCAGCCGGCCGGTCCACCTGAGCTGCGCCTCCCTGGTCTGAGAAGATGAGAGCTGTGTATGCCGATCGGCTGCTAGCAATATAGATATGGCGTAACACAGCCGTCTTTGGAGGAGGAGTTGACAGAGTATCACAACTTTTCGCAGCGCGAAATTCGCACTCGGAGAGGAACGTAACGTGTATAGTTGCGTGGTAAAAGTCAAGTCCGCGCGAAACAGAAAACCATTTCGACAATATCTAAGCGTCGTCTTGGATTGTTCTCTTAATCATTGCCTTTCGCTTCGATCACTGGCGGATCTAGACTTCCAGTTTGGATGAGGAATTCGTTTCGTTTCATCAGCGACAAGTTTTGACCCGGGGGAGGGGGGGATATCGGGTCAACAGCGCGAAAAGTTGTTGACTGGGGTTTGCCGTTTCCTCAGTGCGAAAGAATCGTTGACCGCGGGGGGAGTTCCAAACTATCACAATTCTTATAATCTTACACCCAGGGTCACTGCACTATGGACCCACCCCGTGAGCACCGAAGGCGTCCTCATGCACCGAAAGCGCCGAAGCTGCCTTCAGCTCATGAAATGCCCTTGGTGGCCTTTCGCCCCTCGAATACAATTTCGGAGGCGTCCTCTAATACATATCCGAATGTGCCCTCTCCCAGCCAACAATTAACTTGGGCACTGATCGGGCACAATGGTTTAATGCCCATTGTGCCCGATCAGTGCCCAAGTTAATTGTTGGCTGGGCTGATACGCCTCTGAAGAAGCTCACCCACATACATCCAAAGACACTCACCGATACAATACACCTCTGAAGGTGCCCTCCCACTTAGTCTTTTTGGTTTGGTTTATGGAGAGACCGCTTCGGTCCAGCCGAACCATTGCGCAGCAGGGGCGTAGGAACTCATTTGAAGTTGGGGGGGGGGGGCAAAAGGCATTTTTAAGTCGATTCTTCCCATGCACCGAAAAATCCAAAATGTTGAGGGCAGCTTGCCTCCCCCTCCCCCCGGCTCCTACGCTATGTTGCGCAGCTCATGGGTAAAGAGAAGTGGGTAAAGTGGGTCAAAATCACCGCTGATCCGGGCAGCCGCCATGGAAGCCCCTTCCCCGCAGGACGAAGCTGCGAGGAGGGCCCACGCCATGCAGACGACCACCACTCCCGGGGGACGGCTCGAGGGTCGTCACTTGCCCGGTGGCCAGCGGCCACCAGACCCGGGTTAACGTTGGCGTGACAGAGGATATAGGACCGGCAGTCGGGAGGATGCCCACTTAGCCCAAAACCAAAAGCACCCTCAGATACATATATCCGAGGCCCGAGGGCACCCTCCATACATACCTCCAAGGGCGCGCTTAGCTGAATGTGAGAAAGAGGGTGGATGGCGACTCTGGTCTCACAGAGGGCGCCTCTGGAGTTATTAGGTAGGGCGCCCTCAGAGATGTATCGGAGGGCGCCTTCGGAAGTATGAAGGAGGGCGCCTTCGGAGGTATGAAGGAGGGCGCCTTCCGAGGTGAATTCAGCGAATGGCTCCTTCAGCTCTCTTTCAGCCCTTTCGCTGAATGTGAGGCGCATGTGATGAACCGAAAGCGCCTTCGGCGCCCAAAGGTGGGCCATGAATATGATGCAGTCACCCCTCCCCTCCTATGTAAGTAGGGTAACTTTATTTTTATTTCCGTAGTTGTAAGGTATCCGACAGCCTTTGCCCGGGCTTAGGCTCGGTTTAAATTGATGAAATTGCAACTCTAATACAATTATCATAGTAGCTGCCATCTGTTTACGTAGATGTAGTTATTCGCGAATTCAATGCTACTCACTGCTTGATTGGACAATTGTATGAGTTTTGGCATTCGCTAGCTGAAATGAATATTAGTGAGCAGAATAGGTGAATTGTGACAAAAAATGCGCGGAAAATTTATGCGGCAAAAGATCGAAGTCGCCGACTTTACTTTTGCTTTTTCCCTTTTTCTCCATTGTGGGTAGGTTACTGCTGCCTGTTTTAGGTTAATATTAACATTATGTAATTATTTGTTTCCTTGGAACTGACTGACAATTTATTCAAAGGAGATTCTTCTGTTTTACTTTTGTTTGGTGTTTCATTGATTAAATAGGGCAAACTACTTCAACTTTGATGATGGACACGTCCAAATACGGGATTTTTATTTCTATAAGTGAATGGTGTTGTTCAGTGCATTAAGTATTTTACATCACCAATGACATTAAACTCAGGAAAAAGTATGCGTTAGGTACTGACCCCACAGGATTGTTTTTGCTTTTAAGATAGAAATGTAGCAGTAGCAGCGCTGGTCCCACCATTAGTCATTTGATACCTAATCCCTATAATATATGCACCAATTGATAGAAAATGTCACATTCAGTAACTATGGCCCTGATTGCTGTGTCAAAAGTGCAAGCCCATAGCTCCTATGCAACGTTCTGCCCAACATGGGCCGATCGTTGGCCGTTGCATAGGGGCTGGCTGGAGCTTGCGCTTGCGGCACATCAAGCAGGGCCTATGTATGTTTTCCCATGACATTTTACACTAGAACTTATTCTAGCTTCAGTAATTAATATTTCATTGCTTCTGCCGGCGGTAGCAATGGAGGTCTCTGGCTTAGTGTTACTTGATCTCTATAACTAATTCTAAGTTCAATAATTAATCTCACTGCTTTTGTTGTCTTGCATGTCACCAAACTTTGTTCATGCAACAGATGACACAGCAAGTATAAACTATGTTCATGATGGCCCGGCTATGATGTCACAGGACTTATTAACGCCATAGTGTTAAGTTTTTCTACAAGAGGGGCTAAGGGGTCCGAGGGGCAAAGCCTCCTGGTAGGTTCTGCAGCTCAGCAAGCGTTAGCAAGATAGTGTTCTACTACACGTCCCCTTGCGACCATAATTGCTGTAAGCGGTTAGGTCAGGTTCAAATTTGATTTTATTTCAATTGTTCCAACTTCTGGGCGCAATTTGACCTATATTGTTAGCACTCTAAAAAAGCTAAAACATATTGTTTCAACTTCTAATGATATCATGAACGATTCTTATTTGTCCAAGTAAACACGCTGGATTACTTTGAACCTTGTTTACTTCACCTGCCTATATATGTCTACGATCACGATGGGTGAACACTGAATGGGTTCGTGTTGATGCTGTTTGCCGTTTGGGCATCTTGAGAATTGGGTATCTTGATTGGTGGGCAGGCTGAGCATTGGGCAAGTTGATGTTTAGCATCTCAAACTTTAGGTAATGGGTATCTTAACCCGGCATTGACTGGGGGCATTTAACGCGCCCCTGCTGTTTTTTCGTCATAAACTCAAAATAATGATCACTTCGTCATCTTGAATTTGGTTACCTTATTCCTACAATCAATTTCAATGTCTTTTTGTGAAAAATGAAGCAATTTCGTTGATCATTTTTTAGATATAGCAAATTTAGTGACATCACTACTGCAGTTTTTTACCATAGTAAGCTAACTTAACAGACATACAAAGACAACAAAATGAGCAAAATTATATTTTTAAAACTGATAAAGGTGGCAAGATGATAAGAGCTTCAAAAAATTGGCAATCTTGGTTTTATTTTTTTTATTTTTTACCCCAAAATTAAAACAAAAAATTAACTAAAAAATCAAAGTTTTCACCAAGATATTGGAAAAAAACAGAAGATATGAAAGAGAACTAATTGGAAGCAACGTACTACAAATTTCAAAAGATATAATATATTTTTTGACTGAGTGAAACACATTTTCAGTGCTGTAACTATGTATATTTTTGATTTTTTTTTTGCTTTTTTTTTACAAGATACGGGAAAATGAATGACAGCACTGTACCTCTGAGACAAAACTGGACTAGAAACATGTTTGTGTTCTATATTTATCAATTTCAAAAACTGTCATTTTCTGACCTTACTTTGACCTTAGCTTGACATTTACTTCATATACATGAAGTTTGGTGGTTAAACAAGTATCACTATCGCTTTCCTTGCGTACAATGATCCATAAAACATGCGTTGCATAGCTTTCGTAGATATTTTGTGTGTAGTGACCTTTTGTGACCTGACCTTGACCTTTGATCTTTTCCAATAATCTCACTTTCGATCATGCGGGATGTGTACCATACGTTTAATTGCACTTTGGGTGATTATAGTCTCAATCGAAGGCTTCGGATGGAAAGTATGGCTCATGCACGAAAATACATTTATTTTTACCTTTTACCTAACCGTGACCTGACATGTGACCTCAATTGGAGATTTTCGAAGATGGTTTGGATTCGTCTCAATGAGCGCCCTCGAATGCCGCATTGCGCGTCTCCCTGCGATCATTGGTTCGGAAGATAACCAAGGGGCGTTTAACGCCCCCCGTTAAAAGTATTCAGATTAGACCCCAGGCAATGCCGGGTTAAAGTTTAAGCATTTAGCATGCTGAGTATTAGGCATATTTATCATTTGGCAGAATGATACAGTGGGCATTTGGCAAGTTGAGCATTTTACATTTTCATAGGGTTGGAAGTTTGGTAGGTCATTGAATTGCCCCTCACCTTCCACTCAACTGAAACACTTGGACCTGGGCGTGGAGTCGGAGTCATCGGAGTCGATTTATTTAGCTGAGTTGGAGTCAGTAAATTTTGCTGACATCCAGCTGGTCAGTTTATGGCAGTGCATAGGCTAAATGTTTCCTAACAGGTAGCCTTTTAGTGAACTACCGGTGGTAATCACAAAAGAGATAATGCCTCTTTGACTTCATTTGGTTTGATTCCCTTGCCAATTTATTATTTTAAATCATGTGTCTACCACGGTGGGCAAAATAGAAACTAGTGTTTGTCGTCGGATCCCAAATGCCACCGCCAGGAATTTAAGCAGCTATTGTGTGAAATCAGTTTGTACAAAATCCAGTTTAATTGGCATGTAGCCTGCTCAGGTGAGATAAATGCATCATTGATTAGCTATAACATTTAAATATTGCTTTATGTTAATGTGGATTGTATGGTTGTCTTAAGACTTGATAAAGTTTATTTTTGGACTTTGAATTATAAAAATAAAATGCTTTGGGTCAGATAATGTCTATTGTCTATCCATTCCATCGATCTACTATATTTTCCATTACCTATTCCCGCGGGGGCAGAATTCTGCCCCAGGTAGTTTTTCGGCCCGCTGCTTCTGAACCGTTTACGTCTATCGTCTGGGAAACTTCGGAATTTCCTATATGATACGCGTGTTCTGTGAAATTTTTGAAAAAATTTTGTTTCAGCAGAGGCGGGCTCCAGGGTATGTTTTTGGGGAGTCGTTACGAATGCGGTTGTGCGGCGCATACTTCCTTCGTAGTTTGCGGTGGAATAAAAGCGTCAGATACTAAGTCGATGCTTTATACATCATACATAATTGGCTTATACACATTTTGGGGCATAGGCAAACTCAAGTACATAAAATGGGAGGCAATATTATCCGTCAATTTAGGCCCAACTTCAAATAAGCAAGATGATAAAGGCACATGGTGTGATAAAGGCACATGGTGGGGGGCACATGGTGCCCCCCACGTTGTTTACCTGAATCCGCCTATGTACAATTTGTTACATTCAACAAATTACAGCAACAAAACCCACATGTGACGTTCCGACGTCCCAAACACTAAGGAAAAGCACATTTTTTTATTTTTTTTAATAAAAAATCTCCCATTTTTATCCCTGAATACGCCTATGATTTTTCGTTTTTGTACTTGTCCCTCTCACACATTAAAGAACAGGACATTGGAAGATCAAAAACGTTTTTTGCATGAAAATCGATCGAATCACATGGCCACAATGACCTTTCAAAAAACACCCCAAATTTTCGTATTTTTTGCCCCCTGGCCCCCTATTTTATAACAAAAAATAAATTTCGGGGTCCAAAAAGAAATATTTCGTCACGACGAATCGAATGGTGTTCGTCCCATCAAAATCGGCCGAGCGGTTCTCGAGATCTGGGGGGGGGCATAATCTGCCCCCCCCCCCACGCAGGTTAACGTAATTCTGGCCGCCCGCAGGGAATAGGGTTAACGTCGTATATGTACATGTATTACGTCATTATATATATTACGTTGTATATGTCCGCCTATGCCGACATCCAGCCGAGGTCCAGCCGACGTCGGCTGGATCTCGGCTTGACCTCGGCATGTTCGGACATATCAGACGTGTAACCGATGTCGAGTCGACGTCGAGCCGAAACTGGGCCGACGTCGGCATGCCGCTACCGAGATGCCGACATCTGCCGACGTCGGCCCGACATCGAAATGTTTATTGGTGTGTCTGGAAAGATGCGTAGTGATCAAATAGTTCAGTTTTGTAACATCTAAAACGCTATGGAGTGATCGTTACTATGGCCATTCGGTCGCCTCGCTGGTCGCCAAACTCTGTTTACGCAATAGCTGACGACGAGTGACCTTGATACGACGGCGTTCACGGTGGCCCAGCTATGACGTCACATGACACGCTGTAGGGTTAAGTTTTGTCTGTAAGAGGGTCTGTGGGGTCCGGGTGGTGATAGCCCTCGGTAGGTTCTGCAGCGCAGCGAGCGGAGTGTTCTAAACGTGGGTCCCTGTGGCCGTAATTGCTGTAAAGGTTAGGTCAGGCTCAGTTTTGTTTTTGACTTGTTCCAATGACGTCATGGGTGATCCTTATTTTTGCAAGTAGACACATAGGATTACCTACTTCTTCATCTCGTAGATATGTCGACGATCTTCGGAAAGATTTTCGTTCCGATATGTTTGGATATGATACATTATAAATAACATAACGGGTACATAAGTGTCTGGAAAGATGAACAAATAGTTAAAATTGTTCAGTTTTGTAAAATCTAAAACGCCGTGGGATTATCGTTGTAATGACCAAAAACGCTGATCTCCCGTGGTAGTGACGATACACAGTTTAATGGCGCGGATGAATTTCTGATGCAGACAAATATAAAAACCGAAAACAACAAATACAAAACCGAAAAACATCCGTCGTGTATCCAGATCTTTGGACTGTGTCTGACTTTACGGTTGTTAGCCCTATTATTATAACAGGCACACATGCTTGTGCACATGCATATATAGAGCATTCATTTTAAAGGGAGTGTGCCTACTCTTTTGAAATGTCAAATATATTTTTATTACGGTA